>APFE031322127.1:74022-94770 GCA_000404065.3 Pinus taeda
TGGACTGTTTCCCTCTTTGAGTGTTTTAACCACGTCAGAAATACAGGTTTATTGATTAGTGATCTATTTTCGAATGGTGTCCTTTGGTGTTCTATGCGAGGAACTTACCTTATAAATTATTACATGGTATCAAAGCTATTTAAGGTCTGCATCTGTTGGTGATCCAAATCTGAAGCCGATACAACTGCATCCGACTATCATTTCCAAGATTTACTATTTTTGACTGCCTTTGGGCCAAGAGGACTACTATATTATGTTAGGAGCAGCTGTTCTAGTGAGGAACCCCTTTCATTTCAGGGGAAGAGGATTCTGGTATCCCTAGTAATGTCATTTTTAAGATCTTGAGGTATACAATCTTTATTTACAGTTTTAGTTATTCAACTATTTGTTTATTTCAGTTTATTTAGCTCTCTATTTTTTATTACAGATCTATACATTTCATTTCTGCATATTCTCTTTACCCCGCGACTCTGTATGATCTAGGCAAATCAGAAACAAAAAGGAAGGATTTTTCTCATGTGTATGCTCTTTTCCGCTGTGCCTTAGTGTGATCTCTGAAAATCATAAACATGGAGGAAAATATTTAGTTTTCGACGAAAGCTAACTTCAAGCCATAAGGTTTGGTTTTTTTCACATGTTCGTGTTGGGTTGTGTGGTTTTTTGTTTTCTAGGCAAAAAGAGCTTTTTCAAGTAAGCACACACCCCAATGCTTCAATGACTAAAAAAAGAAAATACCCTTCCACTTTTCCAAAAATTACTCACATTTTAAACTAGCTCACTTGTTTCAAAGTTACTTTATGAGAATAGAGGTCTTAGGTTCAATTCTCTCCTTTTGTTGAGTTACTTTTTCAAAAAGAATATGCAACTTATGTTTTAAAGTTATTTTATGTAAAAGTTTTCTCACCCATTATAGAAAGTGTGTCACTTATAATTCTAAAGTCTCTTTATCCTTTATTTAAGTTACAATTTAGTGAGTAGCTCATAAAGTAACATTGTAAAAGTGACTTTCACTTATTTATAAAAGTGGGTCATAGAATAATTTTTTCAAAGTGAGTTAATTAGATTAACTTCAAAAAGGGCGGGGGGGGAGATTTTTTTTTTAAATATAACATTATCATTCACTTCTATAGATTCATGCTCTTCACTGACATCTTCAACAACATTTCTTCAAAAAACCATAACTTCTTCATTTGGAAGCCGTTTCCAGAGCCATTTTTTCTTAATCAACCCAATTTTTCAAGATATTTCCATTGGAACACTTAGTTTTAGCATCTAGAGCTTTAGCTTATATTAAAATGGAAACTCCATGCCAAGTTATTCTTGACAGCACCAACTACTTCCATTGGTGGTCCTACATTATGGATTTACTTAGAAGTAAAGGTCTTTACAAATAGCCTCTGGCCAAGAAACTAAACCTAAAGATGAAGATAAGGTAGCCAAATGGGAAAATAGGAAAGATCAAGCATGTGGGTTAATAGGGAAGTCTATTTCTCCAAACCTTAGATTCCATATCGTAGAACTTGATACCCCTAATGAAGCAATGAAGCAACTCACTAAAGTTTTTAGAATTAAAAATGAAATTAGAGCTCATCAACTTGAAAATGACTTGCTTACGTTGGACCCCAATAATTTTTCTTTCATTGAATATTTTTTGTCCAAGTTCAAGACCCTTTGACTTATCTTGGAAGGTGTTAAGGTTAAGAAAGAAGATGGTAGCCTTATCTATTCCATTGATACTAAGTTGGGACTAGCCTATTCTATATTTGTTTCCACCTTCCATTCTACTAGAGAAGCCTTCATTTCTAAAGGACAAGACTACAGGTCCCCCTCTTTTGATGCCTTTTGTGATTCTTTAATAAGAGAACAAAAAATAATCGTACATATTGGTCTTCTTAATCATGGAAACTCTTCTAATAAAGCCTTAACTTCCCAGCAACAACCAAATTCAAAGAATCCTAAGAAGCAATATCCTAAAAAGAATGGTCCTAAACCAAACAAGGGCCATAAGCAATTTCAGTATCAAAATGAAAAATCAATTCAACAAAATGATAAGGAAAATAAAATCAAAGGGAAGAATATTGATAGATGTTGCAACTTTTGTAATCGAGATAGCAACTTAGAATCCAAATACTTTAAGAAGATGGAAGGCTTGGAAGTGGCAATGAAGAAGCATAACATCCATTTGGAGCATTCTTCAACTTCAAATTCATCTTTAGGAATAGCACTTTCTACATGTGCTTGTTAAGAATCTCGGTTTGGTTATGCACTATATTTTTCTTCTTCTTCTCATTCTCATCAGTGGCTTACTGATTCTGGAAGTTCTTATCACATGACCAAAAACAAAGCCATGTTTTCTTATTTGAATGATTGTAACACCAAAAATATATATGTTGGTGATGATAGATCTCTTAGTGTTGTAGGGATTGGAACTATTCACCTAGACAATGGTCAATTTAATGATGTATTAAGTGTTTTAACCTTATCCTACAACCTTCTATCTATATATCAGATAACTCATTTAGGTGAAGGTAAAATCGTTGAATTCTCACCTCATGATGTTGTAATTAAGGACCTAAGAAATCCTAGACATATTTTAGCTACTAGCATTGCTAACTATTCTACAAGGTTGTATACGTTTAAAAAATTTGGGTCATCAACTCTTCCCTCAGTATTTTTTGCTCATAATGATGAAGTGAGCAAACTTTGGCATGAGCGATTTGGTCACTTAAACTATCGCTCCCTTCAAAATCTATGTAAAGAAAATATGGTGACAGGTCTTCCTATGGTATCTTGCAAAGATAGTGTTTGCTCCGGATGTGTACTCGAAGAACATCATGGTGATAGTTCTAAAAAACATGCCTCTTGGCACACCTCATCCCCTTTACAACTTGTGCATAGTGATTTATGTGGCCCACTTCCAGTTGTTTCATTCTTTGGGTACAATTATTTCTTAACTTTCATTGATGATTTCTCTAGACGCACTTGGTATACTTCTTAAACCTCAAGAGTGAAGTATTTAACATGTTCTTGGCCTTTAAGGCCTCTGTTGAGGAATAATCTGGACATCAAATTCTTAAGCTAAGATCTGATAACGATGGAGAATACCTTAAGAATAAATTCATCAACTTTTGGACTGAGCATGGAATTCAAATGTAACATATTGTTCCATATACTCCACAACAAAATGCTTTAGATGAAAGGAAGAGTCACACCTTAAAGGAAATGGCTAATTGTATGCTACAATCTAAAGGATGTAGTCTTAATTTTTGGGCATAAGCAATTAATTGTGAAAATTACATAGTAAATCACACACCTATAAGGTTTTAAAGAATATCACTCCAGAAGAAGAATGGAGCTCAATTAAACCAGAAATAAGTCACTTTCATGCTTTTGGAAGTAAAGTATGGGCCCAAATTCTCGATGAGAAACATAAATCCTTAGAACCTAAGATTGAAAAATATATTTTTGTTGGATATTTTGAAGATGTCAAAGGATCTAGACTTATTCCACTTCAGTCCAAAAATGTTATCATTAGAAGAGATGTAAATTTTGTTGAAAATATATCGGCCTATGAGCCTTGTTTGACAGATGTGCCACCTCTCTCTATCCCTTCTACTTATGAAAATATTTCTTCTTCAAATGATGACAACAAGGATGAAAACACTCTCGCACCTTATCGTGATCCTCCTTTAGCTCCTCATCTGCCAAAATGGATTTGTGCTACTAGGGATGCAACATGTGCTCTTGCAAGTGGTCTTACAGATCAGCGATGTACATGTCCTCAGTACGATAGAGCCTCCTATTTACTGGCTCAAGCTTCAGCAAATTATGATACTGACACCTTTACATAAGCTTCAGGCCATCCAGATTGGGACATAGCTATGAATGAACAAGATCATTCATTATTGGAAAATGATACATGGGATCTTGTTCATCTTCCAAACAGATGAAAACTTGTTAGATGCAAATGGGTTTATAGAACCAAGTATGGACCAAATTGAAAAGTTTATAAACATAAAGATTGTCTTGTTGCTAAGGGTTTTTCACAAGTTGAAAGAATTGACTATACTGAAACCTTCTCCCCTATTGCCAAAATGAACTCTATCCATCTTGTTCTTTCCCTTGCTACCTCTTTCAAATTGGAAGTCCATTAGATGGACGTTAAATCTATCTTTTTGCATGGGGACTTGCATGAAGAAATCTATTTGGAAAAACCTCCCGGAGTTATACAAACAGACTCTAGCCTTATATGTAGGCTTAAGAAATCCCTTTATGGTCTCAAGCAAGCCCCTAGGACTTGGTATGCCAAAATGGATAGATTTATTTTATATAATGGATTTTCTAGGTTTCATTCTAACAATATTATCTACAACAAGAAAGTTGGTATGTATCTTATCATTCTTTTTCTTTATGTTGATGATATTATCCTTACTGGTAGTGATCCCAACCTTATAAACCATGTGAAGTCTAGACTTAAAAAGTAATTTGAAATGACAGACTTAGGACACTTAGATTATTTTCTTGGTCTTCAAGTCTTGCAATCCAAAGAAGGTATTTCCCTTTCCTAGTCCAATTATGCCTGTGATCTTCTATGCCACTTTCACATGGAAGACTGTAAGCCAACCCCTTCTACCTTTCAGTCTGGAGGCAAACTTTCAGTCACTTGTACTTCCCCTAAATTTGATGCTACCTTATACCATCATCTTGTAGGAAAACTTTTCTATCTGACCCGTACCCATCCCAACCTTTCCTTTACTGTTGGCCTTAATTCTTGGTTTATGAAAAACCCACATGAAAGTCATTGGAAAGCAGCAAAAATAATACTTCATTATGTTCAAGGTATAGTTCAGTTTGGGATTCATTACAATGCAAAAACATCTCCTCTATTGTTGGTTTCACTAATTCTGATTGGGCTGGTGACATTGATGATTAGAAGTCTACTACAGGTTATGTCTTCACTCTTGGTTCTGGACCTATCACATGGGGTTGTAAGAAACAAAGTGCAATTCCTCTTTCTCCAACAGAAGTAGAATATCGTGACACCATAGAAGCTAGTAAGGAAGCCTTGTGGCTTCATCAGATCCTATCAGAGTTTGTCTTTCAGCAACAGTGTCCAACTACACTTTGGTGTGGTAATTAAAGTTCCATTCAACTATGTAAAGATCCAATCCAACATCAGTGTAGAAACACATTGAAATACACATGAACTTCATCAGAAAGCTCACTCATGACCATGTTCTTGAAGTACAATAATGTTCAACTGATGATCAAGTTGCAGGCATCTTTATAAAGTCTCTCATAGAGGCGAAGTTTACTAAACTTCGATTTATGGTTGGAGTTCAGGAAGTTGTCACTAAGGGGGGATAGGTTCTAATGCCTCCTTCCTTCTCTTATTATGTCAAATTTGTACATCCTTCAATCCTCCCAAGTTGTTCTTAAGCGGGGGTGTTAGGATATTCTGACACATAGGAAAGTTAAGTATAACTTGGTCTAGTGTAGAGTTAGGTAAAGTGTGTTTCTTTACTATGTACATTTGAAACTTACAATCTGATGGTCACGATATGTTCTAGACATGATGTGATCTAACGGTTCATTCTTTGCTCGGTATTATTGACACTTGATCCATGGCTTAGCACCCGATTTGTCCATGATCTCTATTTAAAGAGCATGGAGGGTCATTTGCAAGGTGACCATTCATGAGAGAAGATTATGTAAATTTTCTTTCTTTTATTAATAAATTTCTTGAAGTGGCCATGTTGGCTCAGGCCATGGAATGTTTCCCTCTTTGAGGGTTTTAACCACGTCAAGAAAACTAGTGTATTGATCTATGATCTATTTGTGAGTGATGTCCTTTGGTGTTCTATCTGAGGAACTTACCCTATAAATTCCTACATTTTGAGCTTCTCCTTGCAGAACTTATAACCAAGATTATTAAGACAAAAGAGTGAGAAATGTTCAAGAGAGAGGCCACTAAGGCCATGAATGAGGCTCAATGAGGTCACTAAGTTTCTCAAAGTAGGAGAGACACTTTCAGTTGTGGGGGGGGGTGGGGGGGGGGGTGCGGAGGGTATGATGGGCCTCTAAATTAGACATAAATTAAGGCCCATGCCTTTAAATTAAACATAAATTAAGGCCCATCTAACCATCATTCAACACATTAAACCTCTCTTTTTACATTAGATAATGTATTTTTAGCCTTAATATATTCACTAGGAAGGCTTACGAATAATTGCATATTTGTGCCTAATATTATGTATTTTTGTGGAATATTATGAGAATATTGGGCAGATTATGAAGATTTGGAGGAAGACATAATTTAGGGACTTGCTCCCTACTACAGGAGGATCAATATTAAATAAAAAGTCAACAAGATATTATGGAATTATGGCACAAATTATGGAACTCCAATGATTGAGAACATCAAGGAATGTGTTCCCTTCCATTTAATGTGAAATCCTAGTATTGGGAACCAGATCCACTAATCAAGGGATTTTGGTGGGGAAATATTCCTCCTTTCATCGGGAATGATTCCTAATAATTTTGTATAAGTACAAATTCGAATTTTCCTCTAGAGATAGATTTTTATTAGTCTTCTTGTTGAGAGAACTCGTATTTTTGTAGTCCCATTGTATTTTCTTACAATGATGTATTTGTGTTGATGAAAATAATAAAGATTGGTGTCATGTTTAGCTTCTAAATCTTGTTCTCCTTGATATGTCTCTATTTTTCCTTGGGCTTGGCCATCCCAAGAGCCTCAAAGACCTTTTTGTATCATTTTCCTTCCTTCTTTTCACTTCTTATTCACATGCATCTCTTATTTTTGTTTCTTTCGATTTCTACATTTAGTTTTAATGATTTCTTGTTGTAGGACTGGGTTAAATGGTTTATGTAAGTTATTTTGTAGGATCACAAGCATCGCTTCATCCTTCAAAAAGATTTGGAAGGTCATAGTAATCATTGAACTACTTGGATTAGTCTTCTTATTCCCAAATCTAGATTTCTGGAACTCCTTTGTAGCGAAGAACAATAAGTTTTTGCTATTTTTTAGAGTATGCTAGTGAGATTCAATTGAGTTGGTTACACTTGCATTAGATAAAAAAAATAAAAATAAATAAATAAATCTATTTAATAACAAAATTTATACCACTTCATTTTCACTTGATTAGGTTAGGCATTTGATAGATTTACTAGCTCATTAGTTCTCGAATTTTTGGATTTTAGACTAGTTATTTTCTGTTATTTAATAAATATTTTTCATGTATAGATGAATTTTTGGATAGATGTAGAAAATAATGTTTGATTTGTAGGAGCTTCAACATTGTATGGAGACCTCATCTCGCCTCATCCACCCATGTTGCCACAATCCACTAAAGTCTCAATCCAAATTCTTGTTTTATAAGCAAAAATTGCCATTTCCATTGAGCAAATCTACCCATCTTGAAGCACTTTCTTGACTTTTCGGTAGTTTCCACCACCTCCATGCCTTATTCTTCCATTATCCACCTTTCCCAATCTCCATTCCACCTTCTAGATCACTTCCTAATCTTTTGGCCTTTTTTTCGTAATAAAATAATGGATCATGTAGACATCCTGTAGGAAATCCTGTAGCAGCCAGTTTTGAGCCAGAATTGACAAAAATCATTATTTTAGATAGGATTAGGCCTCTATTTGAGCTCCAAGCCATCAAAACCATTGTACCCCTCTTCCTCCACACTTGTCTCCCCTACCAAATAACAAGGAAAGATTAGCATTTGCATTTATAAAATGAAAAGATAAAGAAAAATAGTTCTTTTTATTTATTAATTAGCACATGCACATTGTAGTTAATACTCCCTAGATTAGACTCCATGCTGACTTAGTCTAAATCATCACATGTGATAAATAGGGTTAAGCTAGGTTTCGTTTACATTTATTTCATGATCTTTGTGCTATTAGAATAGGTTTCTTTCCTTGTACTTTATTTCTTGCAATAGGTTAAGGTTTCCATTTCGAGCATTTCATTTTCTATAATTAGTTTAGGATTTGATTTCAGTACATGCACTCCATTACATCATGACAACAAATGAAGGGCACATTGTATGATGCACATATAGTGTCAATACCTCTTAAGTTTGTATGAACCCTGAGTTGATAATTAAAGTTGGTAGCCTGGGGAGTTGCAACATTCTTGTTGCAATACTGAGGCTCATCAGTAATCTGCTCCTTGTTGTTTCTCAATGCACTTCCACAAAAAGGTTAGGGTACAAAGATTTGGGCCTCAAATTATTTTCACTTTGGAATGAATCCTCTCATTGACCCAAGTGGCCTCCCATGGTAGAATAAAAGATACATGATAGAGTAGGAGATTCTATCAATTTATTGGTTGAGGAAGGACTCATGTGATAGAGGAATAAGATGATGATGATTTTTTCCTATATCCTCCACCAATCGCCAATAGTTACCAAGACATCTTTAACAATTAACAATGTTCAAGGTAAGACACCCTTGAAGGTAGAAGCTAACTTTGATATTCCCTTATTTGAAGGCCAAATAGTTACAAAGACTTTTGAAAAATGGTTAAATCTATTATAGGGATATTATTAGATCCAAAAAAAATCTAATAATGAAAATATCACCTTCGCTCTCCTAAAATCCCTTCCCCGTTCCATTGATTGGTGGGAAGACTACTAGGAGAGACACAACAAAGAAAAGTCTACAATATTCAAGTGAAGACCCACTTTTGTGGCATTGCTTGATTCCCTCAAGGAGGAAAATTACCCTATAGGGAACTATAATGACCAATAATGGACAACTCTGTGATGGGAGAGAGACCAAAGAGTTGTAGAATACAGTAATATTTTCAATTCCTTGCACCCAAACTTGGGTTTTAGAGACTTCAAGTGGTGCTTGATCTAATGTAACAAAGATAGATTTATTGGACATCTCCTCAATAGGAGCAACTTATTGATATGTTGTCAAAATTGTGCAGAAATTTAATTAAAGGAATAAATAAAAATTTCAGTCTAGAAATGTACCACAATAGAAGCCTAGAAAAAATGTGGCCCTAACTCATAGAACAAGGACAAACCAAGGAGATATAACCTTAAGATTAGCAACCCATGCCACAAACAAGGAAGGGCAATGAAAAGTTGAGAAAGGACACTAGAAAGTGGTGTGAGTTCCAAAAAAGTCATTGTGTGATACTGATACATGTCACTTGAAATAATCATTGTTAGTAGAGATTAAAAAAGGAAACCTAATATGGCTCTAATTTTGATCCATAAAATTAGAAAGCAAAGCAGATCATTGATGCAAAACATTGTGCTACGATTGTGAGAACAAATATCCAATTTGAAATGTTAGGGGAGCCTGAAAAGGGGGATCACCTCTTCCATTCATATATTTGGGTGTTGGGGACCCCACTAGATTTCATCATTGATATAGAGAGCTAGAAGAACCTGATCTCAACTAAGGTCATCAAGTTATTGAACCTGTCATTAATGCCATACCCCCAACCATGAATCATAGGTTAGTTGAGACATGGACAAGACATCTATGTCAATCATCAATGTTTAATGTCATATGGGATCAATCGATTCAAAGATGAGGTATTTTGTGATGTTTCCCCACTCAAAGTTTGTGATGTTCTTTTAAGACAACCTCATATATCCAAATTTCACATTCTTTATGATTTTCAACCTTGCAGTCTCATCGTTACTCTAGGAGGTCATCTCCAATGTACTATAGGTAGTTTGAACTAATAAAGTTTAATTGATCTTAACAAAATAGCGTTGAAAGATAATATCATAGAATGATTTTTTTTTAACTCTTCATGTTTCATTTAGAAGGTGAAAGGAAGTTCACTACGAACACCATAACCTTAGCATGAAGCCTATCTACATAGCATAAGTAGGTGGACGAGATTGTAGAGGGTTGCATATTCACTTCACCTATATGTGTGCCTCTTCTCTTCCAAATTAGACAATTGATTGACTTGATATCTGGTGATCCTTTTGGGGAATAAGAAAATAAAGCATAAAATCTATGAACTCATCCAAATGGACCACATTTCATTGAGATCTTCATCTTGTAGGAGACCAATTATGTTTGTGTAGAAGAAACATGGGACATGGAGACTCCATATTGATGATAGATTCTTAAACAAATTCATTATCAAGAACAGATATGTAACCCCTCGATTGACGATCTTCTTGATCATATTAAGGGTCTTAATCTCTTTAGTAAGATAGATGTAAAGTTAGGCTACCAACAAGTTTTAATAAAATGAATTGATGCATGGAAGGAAACCTTCAAATTTAAATAATGCCTTTTTGAGTGGCTAATCATACCTTTTTTCTTCATTAATGTTGCAATGACATTCATGAGGATGATGGATGATATATTTTTTTCATTCATAAGCTCTTTTGTGGTCCTAAATTTGTATGGCATCCTCATCTCCAATAGAACTTGGGAAGAACATTCACAACACATTAAGCTTGACCTTAACAGCTTACAACAACTTGAGTTGTATGCTAATATAGAGAAATGCTCATTTTTTATGTAGAAAAATTAGTATTTTGGATATGTCATTTATAAATATGGGGTGCCTATGGACCTATCCAACATCTAAGTAACTCAATACTAGTTAGCCTTGATTAATCTAATAGAGCTCCATAGATTCTTGAGCTGTTATAACTTCTACCAAAATTTCATGATGGACCTATCTCATATCACTTGGTCCTTATGTCAAGTGACTAAAGATGGAGTTAAAGAAAATGTTTTATGGCTTAAACCACAACAAAAAACCATTTAGGGTGTCAAACACTACCTCTACTTCACACTAGTACTCACTCTACCAATCCTACAATAGGCATTTCAGATTGAGAAATATGACTTTAACTATGCTATCAATTTAACTTTCACTCGATATGGACATATGTTTTTCTATCATAGTGAATTACTCATTGATATTCTTTTATAGATACCCCATGTATGACAAGGAGATGTACTCCATTATCTAGGCATGTTAACAATGGAAGCACTATATTCTGGGGAAGGAGATGATCATTCACATTTATCACAAGCATCTATAATTCATGTAGACATAATAAAAGTTATGGAATAATCACCATTATAAAATTTCCACATACCTACAAAGTATCTAAAAACATTTGAAGCCAATCTGAGGCGTTAAATGATGTTTTTTTGGCGTCGAAACTTTCCTGATTAAGTGTATGACTTTGGGATATTTTTTTACACTTAGATAATTATCCAATAATGTAACAACTACATTAGTTAGAGTTCATACGTAAAATTGATGCCTCATGCAAGTTTACTTATCATGTTTGACCAACATGGTATGAGTTGATGCCACATCAGCTCCTGAAGAAGAATTTAGAAGGGCTATTGTTGTAACTCTACTTGAGAGATGAAGGAGTAAAAATTGACCCCTAGTAGGTTATCAAGCTATGTTAAAACTTAGCCACTGGCAAGAGTAGGGTTTCCATCCTATACTATTATATCTTGTTTAATCATAGAGCAACACAACTACAATAGGTATTTAGAGAGAAACAAAGTTGTGGCCAATCTCTTGTATCAACCTAGCAAGCCAAAGGTATCAAGTAACTCAAAAGAGAATTCCTTCTCCTTTGTACTTGTAAGATTTCCATATAGAGAAAAGAGAGCATAGCAACATCACCTTCCAGCTAGGTATTCTCCTGTAAGTGTTTCCTAGAGAAAAGAAATTGTTTATAGTTGATGGTATATGATTGTATTTGTTGTTGTATATTTTCCACATTCTATCTATTTCATGCATAAGTGGAAAATCAATAATTAAAAAAATTGGAATCTAAAGTAATTTAACCTTCTTAGTAGAGGTTTCACTTTATTTTATTAGATATATAGTCACAAACTTCCAAAAGGAATATCCATCGAATTTTATAGATAAATGACGTTATTGAAGGCATGAGGCTGTATTTCCATTGGAAAGAAACACTAGCGACACCAATAATGGTGAAGTGACATAACTAATGGAAAAAAGAAATAACATTGAAAATGCACCATTGGAACCATCATTGATGATTGGAAATCACCATCTAAAGCATGATTCAACAACATATATTTCAAAACAATGGCCTAGGAATAATTAAGCCACCATATACACAACCAAAGGATAAAACAAATTCCAAGGAATATCAAAAGGAAAAGGATGGGATACAAGGAGAAGGGTTGGCCCAAGCATATTAGGGTAGTTGAAGAAAAATAGAGAATGAGGGTCAAATTATCCAACAAGTGTAACAATGTGGCCAAAGCATATGGGTAGGTTTCCCCAAGGATGTGGGAGATATAGCATCCATAAGGAATGAAAATGAGAGGAGGGGAGAGGAAGGTGATATTAGTAAAAGAGAGGGCTTAGTTAGGATCAAAGCGACCAAAGGATGGAAAGGAGGAATCATGCATATCTTTGTAGTCAACCACATATCATAGTTATAATCTCCTTATGATTACTCATTCCCAAGTTTTTGAAATTCATGTTAATACAATCTATAAAGTAAGAACATATTTTAGTGGAATGTAAAGGCACATAACCCAGAGATTGAGTTTAAGGAACTGTCTCAAAGGTTTTCAATTAAGACTTGGATTGAATAGAAGGTTTATGCTAATATATTGAGTAATGATATTTTGTTTCATATAAGAGTCTTTTTGAGATGTAAAAAAAATATATGGGAAGTGCATTGTTGAGAGGTAAAAACTTGAACCAAAGAATATTGTAAACTTGGTTGGGAAGAGGAAGAGTAGTTTTTTCAAAGGGCATGACATGCACGTGTTGAATTTTCCATCATTGATGTTAAGGGGAGTTTCTTGGCAAGAGATGGTTTGTGCAATCCATAACATTGTAATTGACAAAACAAAATAAGACACAAAACTTTTTTATGAAAGGAAAATAGTGCCAAAAACCAAAGTTCACACTCCCTATTGTCAGTTAACAAATATTTGCAACTCACGAACCATCGCATAGTGGAATAGAAGAATCTATATATCCAGACGTCCACCAATTTAATTTCACGAGGTGGATATTGGATTCCATCTAGCTCTTTTTCTCTAATCCAATCACCTAAGCATCTAGGGGTGTGCCAAGGTAACCACTTAGAAAAGTACCTAAATCCAAATTTATTTGTCTAAGCCAGTGGGTGGAATCCAAGTGTTATGCAACCAATTCAAAAAACATTAGAAAATATAGATAAACGACTTGAAAATAATCCTCTTCAAGGGGGAAACCTCCTTTACATCACATAAATGAACAATTCTTGAATGATACAAATGGAAATGCCTCCTTTGTATATATAGGAGTCTAAAGGGTCACAATATAATTAGGGCCTACACAACAATAATAATGTAAGGGTACAATAATAACAATAATTGGTTTTTATGGGACACAACAATATTAATATGGGGGCTAAAAGGGACACAAAAATAACAATATGGGGGTTGCACTAGTATTATAGGTACCTAACATGCCCCTCCCCTTCAAAAATGTGTTGTCCTCAATGCTTGAGTAGTTTTGGTTTCTTCTGTATAAAATATTCGTCTTCCCATGTGAAATCTTCCATAATAATTTCTTCCACTTAATGAGATATTATGAAATTGATTGATTTTGTTGTCATCAAATTCTTATTTCTGTGAATTTCTTCACACTCTAATATGATTTTTCCTTCCTCATCAAGTTCTTACAATATAGTTTGAATTGGAAACTTATCACTTATAACCTTTTTCAAACATCAAACATGGAAAATTAGGTGTATTCGTGAAGATGCAGATAACACCAATTTGTATGTCATAATACCATTAGTTTGCAATACCTTATAAGGGACATTACTTGGGTGATAATTTATTATCCTTCATGTCTTTTTTGCATGACTTTTGCTTATATGGTTGTAGCCATAAAAATACCCAATCACCTATGTCAAAATTTCTTTCGTTGTGATGTTGATATGCTTGTTTCTTCTTTCAATTTTGCACTAGAGTCAGATTCTCCTTTAATATTTAGAGAAATTAATGTTGTTGCTTGATGTGGTTTTAAACTACTTGAACTTTAGCATTGTCTCTTAGGGATGATGTGATGGACGGTGGGGTATATCTGTAAAATTCCATAAATGGGGTTATTTTTGTTGCAGTGTGGAAAGAAGTGTTTTACCAACATTTTTCTAGAGGTAACCACTTGACCCATTGTGTTTGTTTATCATATACAAAGCAACGAATATTTATTTCCAAAAATTTGTTCACTATCTCAGTTTTCTCATCAAATTGATGATGATTAGATGAGCTATGAGATAATTGAGCACCAAGACAAGAAAACAATTTTGTCCAAATTTTTTTGGCAAAAATGGGATATCTATCACTTACAATAATTTTTGGATTTGGATGTAACTTTTGAATTGTTTCCACAAATATAGTAGCGGCTATATTGGCTTTAAAAGGATGAGATAGAGCACAAAAGTGGGCATACTTTGCTAAGTCTATCAACTACCACCATTGATGAGATAAAATCAATTGAGACCTCCTCCTAATGCTAACTTGGAATGACTAATGGTTGTAAAAGACCTAGATTTTTAATTATCTTGAATTTATTTTGTTGGAAAGCTAATGAGTTGGCCACAAAATTCCAAACATATCATTTAAGGCCATCCAAAAAAACTATTTCTTGACCCTATGGTAAGTGTTTCAAAACCCTAAGTTCCCTCCTTTAGGAGAGTCGTGAAATTCCAAAATAGCTTGTTCTTTGAGTTTGGAATCCGTACATAGATATAATTAGTGATCCTTGTACCATAGTGAATCATTTTTCCAAATAAAAGTATTAGATGCACTGAGATCTTGCTACAAATTTTGAATGAGTGTCCAAATTTATTTACCATTCTTCCATTCATTCCTTGCTTCATTTATCCAATCAAGTTAGATAATAGAAATTACATAAAGGAATGCCTCCACATCCTCATCATGTCTTGAGAGTGCATCTGCAACAACGTTTTTCTTCCCTTTCTTGTAGATGATTTTAAAGTCATAACCCATCATCTTTGTGACCCATTTTTGCTGATCTTCTGAATATAATATTTTTTACAAGAAGTATTTAATACTATCATGATTTGTTTTTACCTCAAAGTGTCTTCCATTAGGTAAGGGTGACATTACTTTACGACATGTAGAATTGACAACATTTCCTTCTCATAAATGGGTTTGTGTAAGTTATTTATTTTTATTGGATGACTTTCAAAGGAAATGGGTTTTCTTTCTTGCATTAAAACAACATGAATCCATTTCTTGAGGCATCACATTCAATAATAAAGGTTTTTGTGAAGTCTAGTGTAGCTATGACTGGAGCTTGTCACATTACCTGTTCAGGATGTTCAAAGGCCTTCGTGTCTTCTAGAGTCCAAGAAAATGCATATTTCTTCAGTAATTTTGTTATATCTTCTATTTTCCCATAATTCTTAACAAAATTACGATAATACCCTGTCAAACCGATAAATCCTCGAAGGTTCCTTAAAGTTGTGGGGATATTCCATTCCTTAATGGATTTAATTTTTTTAGGGCCTTCCTTAACACCCCCATGAGATACAATATGACCCAAATATTCCACCTCCTATAGCCCAAAGAAAAATTTGGGGGTTTTTGCATACAATTGTTTCTCTACCAATAATTTGAGCACCTTATCAACATGTTGAACATGATCCTTCCAAGAGTTGTTTTAGATCAATATATCATCAAAAAATACTGACAACAAATTTCTAGGGAATGGTTTGAAAATAAAATTCATCAAGCCTTGAAATATGGAAGGTGCATTAGTAACACCGAAAGGCATGACCAAAAATTCATAAAGACCTTAATGAGTTCTGAATTTTGTTTTCAGAATATCTTCAATCTTCATTTTAACTTGATGATATCCTAAATGAAGATCCAAATTGGTGAAGTAAATTTCTCCATTCAATTCATCCAAAAATTCATCAATTACAGGAATGAGAAATTTATCTTTAATAGTGAGCTTGTTGAGGTCCGTGTAATTTGGACACATATACCATGATCCATTATTTTTGTGTACCAATACTACTAGAGTAGAGAAATAACTTTGCAGCTAGATTGAATTATACTAGTCTATATCATTTATGCAACCATACATTCAATTTCACTTTTTTGCGCATATTGATATTTGTAAGGTTTTTTTTCGGAGTAACACTTCATGGAATCAAGTGAATAGCACGATCATGGTCATGAATAAGTGGGATACCCTTGGAAATCTCAAATAACTTGTAATTATTGTCAAGGAATCTTTGGAGATCTAGAGAAATGGGAGACTTAGATCTTTGAACATCTAGTCAGCATAATTGTGCAATTACACCACCTTGTTTCTTCTTCGAAAGTGTTGTCATGCAATTAGAGTTGATTATATTACCAAGTTTCCCAGCAACAACCCTTAATTCAATTTCCCTTCCTTCATAGAAAAAAATTCAAACAAAATTCTTGAAAATTAAAATTTATTGTCCCCAAATATTGTAACCATTGGACTCCTAATATAAAAACAACAACACCCACTTGAATGAAAATAATTGGACTGTTAAATACATATTACCCCATGGTTGTATTAATATTATAGAATTTCCTTGAGAAATTTATAGTTCCTCCATTTCCAACCATCACTTGACACTCTAGTGCTGGATATAGAAGGAAATTCAAATTATTGGCTATCTTACAATGAATAAAATTATGGGAATTACCTTTTTCTTCTTGATTCCTACCAATGCATTACAAGATATGCTCATATTCATTTCTTCTCTTTCAGCCCCTAGTATTCATTCCTAGTGTAAATCTTCCCCTTTTGATGTTTATTGTTCCTTTTCTTCCTCCTCATCCCAATCTATGTAAAACATTTTTTTCTCAACACATTTATGAACATTAGTGTATTTTCTATCACAACTGTAACAAACTCTTTTACTCTTTTTTTCTTCCAGTTTTTATGGTATCAGCCATGTAGGTTGTGGAAGAATACGAGCAACAACACTTCCATATTTATAGTTGTGAGTGGTAGAGGTCATTTTTTCCATAAATTTTCTTTCAACTTTTCTTGCCACCCTAAATGCATTCTCCAACAAATTAGGTTCCCAAAGGAAAACATCATGTTGGAAATTATCCTTTAAATTCACTATGAAGACTTCAATCATATGCTCCTCAAAAATAACAATTACCTTTATATGCAATATTTTGAAGTCCTTAATGTGCTCTGCCATTGAACTCTTCTATTCGAGATTTATCAATTAACTAAAGAAGGTGTTTCTCTTTGTATCATCATAATGTGTTACCATAAGAACAAGGCCATTGATACCACACAAACTAATCAGGTTCTAAATATAAAGTTCCAATGCATGCATACCTTTTGTGTGTCTTACACATAATGTAGATAAAATACTTTCTCCATCTATAGTATCCATGATACCGGATCCTTGCCGTAAAACTTCCTCATGTTGATCTTTGGAATGTGGTTTTTCTTAAACCCAACCTTCGAGTCTCTTAAATCATAATTCATATTTATTTCTTCCTCATCGTGACTTTCATGGATTGCCTTGTCACCAGTAGGAAGCCTTTCTTGCAAAAACTTTTTCAATCCTTCCAACTTGGCATTCATTGTGTCCATGTCTACCTTAAAAACTCCCATTTCTTATTTTAAACCATCCTCCAAACAATCCATGTCCCCTTTTAATTTTACTTCTAAACCATTCATATTGACATTCCTCATTGCTTCCATTTCATTTTTGGTTACTCTTTGTGGGTGAAATTTGTTGCACATGGACTCGTAATTTTGATATATCATGTTACATTTAGTACTCTTAGTCATGTGTCATAGTAGATATTTTTGGTTGATTACCGAGAGTATCCATTTTATTATTTAGATGCATATTTGAACCAACTAATGATAACTATTCTTTACTATGTCATTTGAATCACTTCAAACATTTTTTTCAAACAAATTTTATGCAAATTAGAAAAATATAAAAACCCTTTTTCCTACCTTTTTGGAGGTTAATCTTGAAATTGTTGTATATCTATAATTTTGGCCTTCTGAGATATGAAATTAAATATTATGGTGTCATTTTGAGTCTTATATCCAACATCAAGCCCGACCAATATTGGAATCTTCAACGTAGACTTATGTCAAATCTCCCATGATGATGTGATTGTGGACTGATTCAGTAGAGCAAGCTTTTATGGGATGCCACATGTTAATTTTTCAACGTTCAAACCTGAAATTGATAAAATAGAAAATATAGTTTGTTTTGTTTTAGTTACTTCTTTCTAAATTGAAATGTGATGCTTAAAGGGGATCTTATGATTATTTTCCCTAGATCACCTATCTAAGACTAAATTCTAGAGCATGCAAAAACCCTAACTTATTTATATCATATCTCAAAAAATATAGCAAAAATGCATCTGAATTTTTTACATGAAGTTGACCAGGAGGTTTTATCCAAGTGGTCGAAATTTTAGCTTCTGACGCCTCTTAGAAATAAATCTATAGTGAAAATTCCAAGATGACCTATTAGAAGTAGCGAACCCTAGGATCCAAAGGTTTGATACCAAATGTTATGCAACCAATTTACAAAAAAGAAGAAAATATAGATAAACGACTTGAAAATAAACCTCTTCAAGAGTGAAACTTCCTATACATCAAATAAATGGAAACTTATTTGATGATACAAATGACAATACCTGCTTTGTATATATAGTAGTCTAAAGGGTCACAATATAATTAGAGCCTACGTAACAATAATAATGTAAGGGGAAAATAATAAAAATATTGGGTTTCTATGGGGCATAAAAATAGCAATATGGGGGCTACAAGGGACACAATAATAATAATATGGGGGCTATAAGGGACACAACAATACAAATATGGGGGATACACTAGTATTATAGGGGACCTAACACTAAGTACAACATGGGAGTACAGGTGGTGTGTTAGGTGGCAAAGAGACATGGAAAGATGAGGAGCTGACACATGGCACTTATTTTTGGAATATTTGAGAGGTGAATTGGATAGGTTGTAGGTGACACATGGAAGGTACCCTGACACATTGAAACTGTTGATAAATGGAAACAAGAAATTTCATTTTAATTTTTCCTTGAATTAAAGTGAGAATTAAATTTGAATTCTATTCTCATAGCAACTTGTAAATAGTTAATTAAGTTTAATTAACTTAATTAGCTTAATAATTTCGAGTTGGAAGTATTTTTGAAGTTATGTATATGCTCTCCCTATATTATAGGGGTTCAGGATGAGTTAAGTATGAGTTGTAATTGAATAACTTAGTTTATTGAGTTAAGTTTAGCTAAATTAGTTCCAAACTATTTGAGGAACTAATATTAAGTTAACAATTAGCTGGTGCACTGATGTGTTAACTAATGCTACTCCAGTTAACCAAACATTCCCTCATTAGAAACTCATGCATGTCGATTCTAAGAAAGACCTAGTTGAGACTAGAGTGTAGGGACAATGTACTATCAATTGTATGATTTATTGAGTTTTATAGATCATGTGTGCAATCAAGAACTAAACCTTGAAGGGATTGCGTAGTTTTGGATGCACTGGCCTCCCATTAATATGGGTTGATTAGCCATAGGAATTTTGCAAGGAAATAGGGACTTGGAGAGCAAAATAATTGACTAAGTGTTGGCCAAAAGTTTGCTTGTGAGTTGGAGATTCATTTTACTGAGTGCTAGGATTATTCTTGAGAGAACAAGCATTATATTATCATCTTGGATTTCTAATATATGCAATACATATAGTATGGTTTTGAGCTATGGCTTTCTCTAGATACTTCTTGTTTTATGTGTATTTGACTATCTTCATCTTGTCGATTCCTGCTTTCATTGATCTATTGGATTCTTTTGCTTGATAGTAGAAGTAGTTCCTTGTCTCTTGCTTTAGTACATTGCATGAGCTTGTGAATATATAGGACTTTCTATAGAAACCATGTAGAATGCCATGTAGAATTATGCTAATTTGGAAAATGAAATGGCATATTATGTGGTAGTCTAATGACTCAGCATTTGTGATAAATTTTTTCAACTCATATTTTAAACTTATCTCCCTATGGGTTTACTCAAATTTCAAGTGGAAACACTCAATTGATGAATATTTTGATTCCTTATCCAATGAGTCCCATATTTCATATTTTTTGTGGACCCCGCTACACGAAAAATGACAAATACATGAAAAGCGTGATTGCAATAATGTTTTTTCATGTATTTGTCATTTTTCGTGTAGTTGGGTCCATCAAAAGTATGCAACATTGGTACTCATTGGATACGGAATTAACTTTTTTCATTGAATGAGTACTCCAGCTTGAAATTTGAGTAAAAACTTAGGGAGATAAGTTGAAAATACGAGTTGAAAACATAGTTTTATTATTTTATTATTTTTTAAAGTTTTACTTTTTTACTCCAAAAGTGGTGAATTATCCCCCATGGTTGACATCATCATCTTGAATCCTACTGGTCCTTATAAAGTATATTTTGGTTGTACACGTTTCTTAGGAGGCCCATTTTAAACCTCAAATACACAAGAAAAAGCTTTCTTGTGTATTTTGGGTCTAAAATGGTGTTACACGGGAATAGCGTCCACTCGGATGCTGCTATCCCCACTAAGATGGGTGGCTATCTTAGAAACAAACAATCAAAGTCTACTATTGATTCCTTTTATGAAAATAAATGAGAGGAGAACCA
>APFE031322127.1:100842-120835 GCA_000404065.3 Pinus taeda
TGTACTCAACAAAATTCTTTTTCAAAACGAAGTGAAAGCAAGAGAGACACTTTGCGATTTTGAAATGGAAATTGCTTTTTAACACTTTAAAACTAGTAATTCAAATCCTATGCAACAGTAACTATATAATTGACTATCTAAAACAATGGAATTGCTTTCTAAAACTGAAAACGACAGCTACGACACTTTCAGATCTAGAGACGACAGTTCGACTATGCTACTTTTTACAAAAGAGAACTAAAACGACGCACAATACATAAAAACTTTTATAGTTCTTTGCACTAAGGAGGAGGAATAATGCAAGAGAAGGGGGTATTCACAAAAGTACACTGATTATAAACAACAAAACTCTTGAATAAGACTGAAAATAGTGAGAAAAAATCCACAGTCGGAGGGTAAAGTCAATCCTCCCTGACCATTGCACCTGTTACACAGTGAACTCAGTATGCAACGCACCTACTCCATTTAGGAAGTGCAATGCATACAGGCTACCTTGAAGGTAGGGTGCGATGGTTACAGTGTGAGACTTTGAACGAGATTTCACTCACAGTTTGCAATCTAGTTCAAGTGTTTAGGCTGAATGAGTACAGATCAATGTATGTAAAAACACAGGGGTGATCTAAGAGGTTACTAGAGCCACCATGTAGGGCAATTGGATTGCTTGTAGATCTATCGTTTAATTCATAAACAAAACATGGAGATTGACTGAAGCAACATTGATCCACTTTGCATTTGTATGACAAATGCAGTTCGAAGGCTAGCTGGCTTGACTTCAGGCTCCATCTGTATGTTTATAAAAGAAACAAGGATAGATAAGCTAACAAGTAATCTAGTCGCTCCCCAGCAGAGTCACCATTTTGTTACATGGGAATAGTGTCCACTCGGATGTTGCTATTCCCACTAAGATGGGTGGCTATCTTAGAAACAAACAATCAAAGTCTACTATTGATTCCTTTTATGAAAATATATGAGAGGAGAACCAAGAGGGCCAACCTGAGTCTTGCACTCAATTTCCTCTCCTCCTTGATAGAGTTTTGTTGCTTCCTCTTTGTCTGCTCAGCTTCAAAATGACCTGTGGAATCACAACAACATACTACTATGCAAGAAACAATGATCTAAATTCATAAATAATGCAGGCTCAGATGTGCATTAACCATATACAAGCATATATAAACAAGTACACAAGAATATGGAAGGAAACAAGAATAGCTTTATTCAGATGAAAAGTAGCAAGAAGATTACAACCATGTGCTCTAACCCAACATCATCCTCCAACTAAGAAGCCCTTCTTCACCTCAAGCAAAGCTAGATCACCCAACACTTGTGAATGTACACCAGAAAACCAACAACACTTCTCTATAAGATACAAAATTCCAGCCTCTGGATCTCTGTTATGAGGGATCCATATATAGATGATTACAGAGAGGTGAGTCATCTTCTGGGATCTTGATTAGTGTCCTCTCTCTGATAGTTCCTGCTTCCACTTGGAGAATGATGATCTCTTACTCATCCCTGGTCGAAAACAGCGAGGCAAGTGTCAGAGGGGAAGCTTCTGGAAGATCCCATGATCTTCCACCTCGCATTTTGTCCCTGCCATTTGTCCATTCCCGACCATCGCACCCTACAGAGGAGAAAATGAGTATGCATCGTACCCTGTACATTGGGAAGGTGATATGCATCGCACCCTCTGCATTAAGCTTTCAGTATGGTCCAGTTTTGACCATTTATGAGTAGTTTTCAGTGGAGAACTTCTGGGAGGTGATGTAATCAGTTGACCTTGTTCCTTTAAGCAGTGAAGCAACACTTTTAGGGACTTAGGAGCCCTCAGTTTATGGACATTTGTGATTGGGGTTGAAATGCCTAAAAATGTCTATAACAAATGGGCCTCCTAAGAAAAGTGTACAACCAAAATAAACTTTATAAGGACCAGTAGGATTCAAGATGATGATGTCAACCATGGGGGATAATTCCCCACTTTTGGAGTAAAAAGGTAAAAACTCTAAAAAATAATAAAATAATAAAACTATTTTTTCAACTCATATTTTCAACTTATCTTCCTAAGTTTTTACTCAAATTTCAAGCTGGAGTACTCATTGGATGAAAAAAGTTAATTTTGCATGCAAGGAGTACCAATGTTGCATACTTTCGATGGACCTAGCTACACGAAAAATGACAAATACATGAAAAAACATTATTGCAATCATGCTTTTCATGTATTTGTCATTTTTCGTGTAGCGGGGTCCACAAAAAATATGAAATATGGGACTCATTGGATGGGGAATCAAAATATTCATCAATCAAGTGTTTCCACTTGAAATTTGAGTAAAGCCATAGGGAGATAAGTTTAAAATATGAGTTGAAAAATAGTTTTTTCATTTTTCCCTCTTAAATTTGATGATGTAATCTAATATTATTTTATTATTTCCACTATTATTTTATAATTTCCTTAGGAGGCCCATTTTAGACCTCAAACTTCCCCTAATGAAGGAAATTGCATCAAAATTATGAAAAGGAACAATATCAATTGGGGCCTTACTAAGTTATTCGACCACCCAAGAGTAGGAAAAGTCAACTAGGAATATGGTGATCTAGATGATAACTAATGCATGGTTGTGAGAAAATGACATGAATCCATATTCGTGTTAAGGAAATGAAGTCAAGGTTCCAACAACGAGGTTACAAATGGAGGAAATAGAATCATCCAGGTATCCATCCATCTAGGTGTGAAGCAAGTGTGCTCATTAGAATGTGACCTAGATCCTAAATTTAAGTGAAGAGGGATATTTTTCAAAGTTTTAGTGTGATGTGGTTCCATGCAAAAAGAGGTATATGGCCATATAGTGTGGATAAAACTAAGTGATTTACATTTAAGCCCCAACCCTAGATACATCAGAGTCGTTAATTAAAGATAAGGTCCCAATCCAAGTCATGAGGAGCTTAGTGCTCAACACTTAGGGCCAAAGGTGAATAAAGGGAAATCTAAGCATCCCTTGATCTACCTATGTAACAAACCATTCACAATTGCAAAGGCCTAGATACTAGATACATTATAAAATTCAATAAGCTAAAAGTCATAGTGCTTGGTGATGATGAAGGGTGTTGAAGGTAAATAAAACCATGATCAAGTTAATGGAGCTAAAATGGTTATCACACCATTTATAAATAAAAATATAGTCAACTAATTTTAGTGACCCTAAAAGTGAAATATACGAAGGTGTAAGGAATGAAAAGAAGTCCATAAGAGATTTTATCTACATAAGGTGAAGTGCCTGAATAGCAAGTGGTATGGACCGTTGAAGTGACAGAAAATTGCATAGGACTAAGAGTGCATTTATAAGAAGAGTACACACACATAAATTGAAAAGTGTAGTGCAACATGAGATGTGTGTGGGAAAATTGGGTGAGATCAAAGAGATATGAAATAAAAATGAACATAGAACATAGTATGTGATCAATTGTCTTCAAATTAGATTTGATGCAAAGATACATAGTGGATACATAGTTTCACTACTATAAAAAGGCTAAAGAATTGATGTATGGAGACTTTGTAGATGTGATTGAATTTAGAACTCAATTGTTAAAGTACCTTAGAAGAGTCGGTAAAGAACTTGTGCCCATAACATATTTGAGAGGGAGCATAAGAGATTTCGTGTAAGATCCAATTAGATTAGGGAGGAAGAAGTCTGTACAAGGAATAATTTAAAGAAGGTTCCTATCAATTTAAGTTTGAAAATGTATGAAAAAGGACTATGATAGGAAGATAATGTTGGTTCCTACAAATCAAGGTATCGATGTCTCCTTCAGTTTTGTTTCTGTAAATATCAAAGGGAGTGGTTGTTAATATTTTTTAGGGATATATTGTTATTTTCTTTGATAATTGCATTTCTTCATTTACACATTAAATTCACCCCATAACATCAGATCATTATTCAATTTTATAACATTATTTAGTAACATATACAATTATGTAGAAAGAACAATGTCATCATCAATGAAATGAAACATAAAAGAACTAGAAGAAAATCATTCACACATAGAGACACTAGGATTGGTCAAAAACCGGGGAAACCACATTATGGGGAAAACCATTTCAAATTATTCTTCTTATTAGATTATCATTGAATGATTAAGAAAAAGAGAGTACAATAATCCATATCTACAATCATAAACCTATATAGCAAAATCAACTAATCAACATCCATGAAATGAACCCAGCAATGCTAATACTCAAAACCTTGAATCAAAAGCTTGCGATCAACTCTCACCATCTACCGTCAATTGACATTAACATTGGTCAACTGAAAAAACAAACCCTAGGTCCAAACCACAGAGAGAGAGTGTCGTGTGTGTGCCTAAAACTATTCAACCTTATGCAGAGGCATGTATTCCTATGATTATAACTAAAAATTCCTAGTTGCATGCCTGCAACTGAGAACCAAAACCCTAGAACACATGTTCAATCTTAGAACCCTATAATTTCAAACCTATTCCAGTCAATATTCACAAACCTCCCTTAGACCTATGCAACACAAAATCAAGAAAGAGAATATAAGAATGATATGAGATCATGTCAAAATGAATTTGAGGTTACTTGTATTTATACCCTTCCAATGGTGTTCAATTTGCTTTAGGGCTGACCTGATCAAATATGCACATGTGGATTTAATTCGAAAAAACACTTTCCCTTGTCCAAATTGACCACTTCAATAGTCAAAATTGGTCCTCTCAAAAACAGGAATCTTGTCCCACGGCTGAATTTTTTTACTAAACTACCAAGTTAACGCTGCCTCTCATCTAGGGATAAATTTCATCTGCATCATGTAATCATCACAAGAACCCTATCATCAAATCATTTCCAATCTCAAGTATCTCATCATCAAATGTCATCATTGCTCATCTCTTTCTTATTCATAGTTATCTCTTGATTGTCTCTTCTTATATGGTGAACATTCTTGAATATAAATTAATAATAATTTGGAATTGGAGGGGAGCATAAGCTACCACCCTCTATTATGTCAAATAGCACATCTCAATCTAAAACAATATTAGGGAGCACATCTCAACTTGAAACTAGATCTGGGAGCATATCTCAACCTAGAATCACTGCTAGTGCGGAACCCAATGCTACCACCTAAGAAAAATTGAAGATCTTGTCATCAAGGAGCCCTTCTCAACCTAGAACCACATCGGGGAGCACATTTCTACTAGAACCTCATGGGGTATCAAAACATATTCTACCCCATATCGAGAAAGAGTTGATATAGGGGATCATATCACAACCCATCCTCTTACTCACCAATCTTCCAAACAATGACCCTCAAGATTAATGTGGTAGAATAGCTACATCATAATCATCTTGGGTTGTACACCCCAAATTACACTCTCAATTAGTTGGTAAAACAGGGAGCAGTAATCCTAACAAGCCTATCTTGTGGGTATGATGCCAACTAGGGTATACTCTACAAAGAACGAGATACGAGAGTAACATATCCAACCCTATGTGTATCAGATAAGGAATAAACATCTATGACCCTATTATCTAGATATCTCTCAACCCCAAGAGCCCTCGATCTCAATTCTTCACCCTAGAATCTCAGATAGGGGAGAAGAGATGGTTCAGTATTCTTGATCAATCCTGCTCTCTATAAATTAGAAACATATAACTATTCTCATATTTGGTATTATCTTAATCAGCATGTCGCAATAGCAACATTATCCTATTCATGTAGGACATCAAATCAAATGTAATATTAGAACAAATATATATTATATATATATAATATATATATATATATATATATATATATATATTATCTTATATATATATAGATATAGATATCGGAAGGATAACTTATTCATCCTCCCCCTTACGAAGCAACAACACAAGCCTAAGATTTCTTGTACAACTACACCAACTAAAATATCTCAATCTCCTCTATATATGGGATTATCTGCCAATCAGATCCCATTAATTATTATCACAATCTATCCCTATCATATCTAGAACCTACTCAAAAAACTCTCCAAAGAGCTTCTTCAACCTACCTCACAGCTAGTTATGCCAACAACATAATACTCAGATCCAGTCATGCTTAAAGCTATGAACTTCTCATCCAAAAATGTCATGGAAGATATCATACTAATTTAGCACAAAGATGTGCTTATATTATCAATAATGATCTGGATCAACATCATTACGTCCATTCAGTCACATATCATAAGAAGAATATCTCAGACCAAAAATTGATCATCCCATGCAAATATATTGAAGAGTGCTCGGGGGAAACTCAATGTGTATGAAGAGACTCAATCATGAGTTGAATCAGAATATATGGACGGGTGATCACACATAACATTAATGCTTGAATCAACTATTGTTTGCTAAGTGAGGTTCAATATCTCTTCATAACTTCTTGAAATTCAGTCAAAGTGTCCAACGATTTCCATTTCTTCTTTCTTTAATAGCTTCACTATATATATTTTGTTTTCCCAACTTTAGAATGTAATCCATCATGCTGTGATTCTTCATTTCAAACTTCAGAGGCCATATCCCACTCAATTTCATCATCAGAGGCTCATCACCTCTTAAGAAAAGAGAATCGGTATATAAAACTGGAACTAAAGTCATACATTGGACCACTTCTAGACTAAAGCTTTGGATCAACACATCTGCCTATCTTCACCAGATAAATCTCATTGCACACATATCAAGCCCAGAAACCTTGCATCCTATAATTATTTCCGCAAATATAACACTTAATCAAACCAATATCCTCAGCCCTACACAAATCAATATTGTGTGATCAAACAAACTACGTGACCTTATCAAGCTTTAGATGCCAGATAAAAAATAATATTAAAATCATAAAAAAAAATTCCAATAACATTGTAACAAACTCTTTTGAACAGGTGTTAGGTGGAGCTCTCATCAAATACCAAGTTACAACAAACTTTTATTTTATCAAGCACTATCCAATTAAACTTTATCAATCTGTCCTTATGATCATAGCATGAGTAACTTCTATCACTAAATATTAATGCATACATTCAAAACAAGTCATATAAGTTCCATCAATTCATTGTGAGATTGTTGCACATTGAATCACAATTGTTTATGCTTCAACCAATGTTCCAAATCCAATGAAGCCAATACAAAATTAATGCCAACTTTAATCATTGAAAGTCACTATCTCATCAAGGAAAATCATCATTTATCAAGTCAAAACCATAATTTGTTATCACAATCAATCCATAAGCCAAAAAATATCTATGAACCATCAAGCATCATGTCAAAATCTCCAAAGACTACTCATCTATAAAAATAAACCAAATCTTTTCAAGCCATTGTAATTGTTATCAAGTATTGTCATTGATCCAGGAAGCTTCAGAGGCACTCAAAGATCCAAGAGGACGCAAGAAAAGATCAAAAATAAAATTTGTTGGATTGTAGTGAAACTAGGGTCATATCGAAGATCTCTTTGATAAATTTCAGACGACGCAAATGATGCCTCAATCTGAGTCCGTATGGTCAACTTATTACAATTTAATGTTTGACAAGACGGGGGAAAAGAGGGTTCCACAGTGTGCCACATGACATCCCAATCAACAAGTGGGACCCATGGGGTACATGGCAGCGCATTATCCATTGACATATATAACTCCATCATTGATTCTTTCCCGTACAAAAAGAAAGAAAAATTGGAAAAAGAAGAAAGAATATATATAATAATATATTAATATATATATATATAATATATATATATATAGATATATTCTTTTTTTCTTTTCTCATTTTTCTTTCTGATAAACAAAAAAACAAAAACAATTATTTTAATAACCATATATTAAAATCATATAAAAACAACTTTATATATTGAAATATGGTTATCATATAAAATCCAAAAATACATTATAAAAAAAAACCAAATGCCAAAAAATCAAAAGCAACAAATTTATTGGCAAAATTGTTTTTATATCAAAAAATGGTTATATTAACATGGTCATATGTTATTAAAAAACAAACCAATGAAATGGTTTGTTGACCATGTATAAAGCCAAACATGTTTTACATAAATAAATATAAAAAATTGTTATAACTCTATTAACTCCAAACATGGCTCGGTTACTAATAGTGTATAATTATAATCATGTTTTTTAAAAGAAATATGTCAAAAAAATTAATGGGTATGTGGGTTTGAGCCCATAACCCTTTTATTTGCTAAATTTTCCAATAATCACCCGCCAACCATGGTGCCAAGTGGGAAAACATAGAAAAATATTGTAACTTTTGCTGGCGAATTTATATAAAGGCTTAGGAATCAAAGCAAGTGGAAGTAGATGTGGGCACAAAAACCGAGGTCATATGGAACCTTGATGTAGGCATGCAAATTGACATGAAACCTTCACATAGGGAATTATGAGGAATCTAAAAGATTCATTTGGAAGCTAATTTTTGGACAGAGGCATAATGATGCAAACTTTATAGTCATTCTTATGATAATTTTGCCAAGACTGTGGTGGTGACGTCAAACTTATCATCTGAGTAGCATATTTTCATTGAAATTGCAAAGAGGAATCTAAAAAATTCCCTTGGGGGCAAATTTTTATATTGTCATAATCACGTCAACTTTATACTTAAATGAACTAAATTTCACCAAGAGTCTGATGGTGTGGTTGGTTTTCTGATATGAGCAGTGGAATTTCCGTCAACTTGTAGAGAGGAATCTTCATGGAATCATGAGGAATCTAAAAGATTCCCTAAGGGCCATTTTTTATAGTTTTAGAACTATACTAGCTTTATACTCAAATTACTTAGTTTTTGCAAGGAGCACAGTGGTGAACTCATAATTGTTATTCGAGAAGTAGAACTATATTCAACCAATGAAAAGGAATCTTTGGGAAATATTTGATATTCCCGAACGTCCATATTTTGACATTTTCAGAAAGGGGTCGAATTTACAGTCATTTGACACGATTTTGCACCACAAATTCAACGATGCAGTTCATTTCCTTAGCAAAGATGTGCATTTTTAGGCCATCCCCAAGAGTGCAGGTAAATGATTGAATGATGCTATGCATTGAATATTTTGATTTTGCTGAGATGATTCTTTGATGTTGAGATCCTTGTTGCCACTATGTTGGAGGATGCTAGTATACCACTTCATGTCAGAATTAGACATCCTTTCATGCTAAAGGAGGGCCCATATGAGTGATAGTTCCTACATGAAAATGTCTCGTGGAGAAACATACCACTCTTGTTGAGGGAGTTTATCCTTGTAATGAAAAAGAATGTACCACGTACATCATCATCATCATCTTTTAGCATTTAATGAAGTGACCTACCCACTCTTGACCCCATGCTCGAAGATGTAACCCACACTTGATGAACTCCATTATCAACATATTTGTGTTCTTTGATTTGATAGTTTTCATTATGTTTCCTCTTCTTTAATGTATGCACATGTGTTTTTTCATACTGTTTCACATGCAATTCTACTCACATCACAAAAGTTAAATATCTTCGTTAATTCCGATAATTGAGAGATTCAGATCATTTTGGTCTCAAAACAGTATTCTCATTGATGTCAATTGCATGTGTGAATGATTGAATGTGTGGATTGAAAGAAAATGGAGGATGAAAGATATCTCTACGAGAGCTTCAACAGGATGGCTAGCATGATATATTTAAATTATTCCTATTATGAGGAAAAGATGGTAAGAGAGGAACGAGAGAAATAAATAGCGAAGGACAATGCTCCATCTACCCTCGAGTGAACATTCTTCTTCTTCATTATCTTCTCATCATTCAAATCAAGATATCAATCAGAGCCTTCAAGTAGAGAATATTGAATTGAGGAGACTTCTACAAGAATAAAAAGAGGAGAAACAAATATTTTAGCTTCAGTTATGAGCTATGGAAGAGGCCTTGGAAAAATTGAAGCACAACAAAGGCTTAGCAAAGCTATCATCACCTGCTTCATAATTGAAAGCTGAGGTAAATAATGTTGATTATTCTTCAGTTTCACTTTCACATGATGTTATTTATGTTGGAAGCCTTGAGGTACCCATTTCAAGAACTCTCCTAAGACTCCTAACCAAGATGGGATACACTAAAGGAGAGTGATCGAAGGTAGTATAAGCTTCCAAGGCATTGTTGAAACCATCGAGGAAAGAGAATGATCGAAAAACATCAAAATCCTCCCATGACATTGCACATTGTAGAGGAAGAGCTAAGGCAAGATCTCATCGCCAAGGTTGCACCAGAGACAGTCAAGAGAGGTATAAAAATTCTCAGTATTCTAAAGTTCATTTTGGTCACAAGAATATTAATGATGAAAAAAATCATGGCGTGGAAAACCATGTAGTTTTTGTGGCTTTCATAACCACGTGGTTTCCAAGTGCTGGAAGAGAATGACAACAAGAAAGAGGGTGAGATGTGAAAAGCCTTCTCCACATCAGGGAAGGAAGAAGGTTAAGCAGGTCTAGAAGAAGAATATGTTTTGCAATCATTGCAACATAGGTGGACATAAAAGAGCCACATGATGGAGGATCCATCCAAAGTAGCGTCTCGAGGGAAAAGTGTTCGTGTAGAAACTAGTTGGTGAAGATGTTCAACAAGCAAATCAAGTCTAGGTTGATGGCCCATTCACTTTCATGAGAAAGAGATGGTTTTACTAGATACAGTAGCTTTTCATGGCCACATTTTGTAAATAATGTGTTGTGATATGTTTATAAAAGTTCTGATGTGTTTTCCTTCGCTTGTTGAAACAACAATGATGTTTTTGAACTTTTGTTGATAGTTGGAGTATTGGTTTATATTATGATGTACACTAGACCAAAGAGTATGTGTTATAAAATATTGGAAAGTATGGGGATTATTGAGGCATGATTGGTCATGTAATTCAACATGTAGTTTGCAAATATTGTACTACAATTTTGCAGAGGATGTAGATGTCAGATCATCACTTATGGCTTCAAAGAACAAAAGTGAAGGAGAAGGAAGTACAGATTGGCAAGGAACTTGTTGTGTAGTCAAAGGAGTACAAGAGATTAGAGATACTGATCATGCTTTTGGAAGAACAAAATCTCCTCAGTGGGGAGGAATGATCTAGGTAGCTCTAGAGACATTCAAAGATCTAAGAAGGCTCAAGAAAACCTCAAAATCAAAGTTGTTGGATTACAGTGAAACCAAGTTCAAATCAAATATTTCGTTGATAGCTTTCTGACAATACAAACATTGCCTCAAACTGAGTCTGTATGATCAACTTATTGCAGTTTAAAGTTTGACAAGACTAGGAAAAAGAGGGGCCCACATTTTGCCACATGGAATCCCAGTCAGCAGATGGAACCCACTGGGTATATGGCAGTGCATCAACCATTGACATATAGCACTCCATCATTGGCTCTTGCCCCTGCAAAAAAGACAAAAAAAAAAAAAATATTAAATCTCATACAAAAAAAAAATATTTTAGTAACCATATTAAAATCATATAAAACAAATTTATATGTTGAAATATGGTTATCATAGAAAATTGAAAAAACATAATAAACAAAAACCAAATGCTAAAAAATAAAGAGCAACGAATTTATTGGAAAAATTATTTTTTATATTGCAAAATGGTTATATTAATGTGGTCATATGTTATCAAAAAGAAAACCAATGAAATGGTTTGTTGATCACATACAAAGCCAAATACCTTTTATGTAATTATATATATATATATATTATATTAATATATATATCAATTCCAAACATGGCATAGTTACCAATGGTGGATAATTATAACCATTTTTGTTAAATAATTATGTCAAAAAATATAATGGGTTCGCGGGTTTGAACCATCAACCCTTTTATTTGCCAAATTTTCCAACAACCACCCACCATCCATGGTGCCAAGCAGGAAACCTTTGTAATCTTTGCTGGAAAATTTATATAAAGGCTTAAGAGCTAGAGCAAGTGGAAGTAGAGGTGGGCACAAAAAACGAGATGATATGGAACCCTCACATGAACGCAGACTGAGGTGGAACCCTGAAATAGGGAATCATGAGGAATTTAAAAGATTCCCTTGGACGATGATTTTTAGATAGAGGTAGAATGATGCAAAATTTATGGTCCTTTTTCTTAGAATTTCACAACGAGTGTGATAGTTGGATCATGTTTATCATCTGAGTAGAATATTTTCAGTCAACTTGCAGAGAGGAATCTCTTTCGGATCATGAGGAATATAAAAGATTTCCTTGGGGCCAAGTTTTCACAGTGACAAAATCATGTCAATTTTATACTCAAACAAGCCATAATTTCGCCAAGAGTTAGATGACATGATAGGTTTTTTGATCTGAGCAACGGAATTTCATTCAACTTGTAAACATGAATCTTTGTGGAATCATGAGGAATCTAAAAGATTCCTTAGTGGCCAATTTTTTATATTTTCATAACTAGGCTGACTTTATATTTAAATGACTCAATTTTTCGCAAGGAGCATAGTGGTGAACTCAAAATTGTCATTCGAGCAGTAGAACTCCACTAAACCAGTGAGAAGGAATCTTAAAGATTTTTGAGGGCCCATATTTTGACAATGTTAGAAAGGGGTTGATTTTATAGTCATTTAACACGATTTCACACCACAAATTCAATGGCGTAGTCGATTTATTCAACAAAGTTATGTGTTTTCAGGTCGTCCTTGAGAGTGGAGGTATATGATGCAGTGATGCCATGTCTTTCTTTCGATTTTTGCTGAGATGATGCTTTGATGTTGATATCCTTGTTTCCACTATGTTGGAGGATACTTGTATGCCACTTCATGGGAGAAATAGACATCTTGCCATTCTAAAGGAGGGACCATATGAGTGAGAGTTCCTAGAGGAGAACATCTCATGGAGAGACATGCCACTCTTGCTGAGGGAGTTTACCCTTGTAATGACAAAGAATATACCATGTACAACATCATCATCTTGTAGCATTTAATGAAGCTTCCTCCCCACTCTTGACAACAGGCTCGAAGACGTAATCCACACTATGTGAACTTCATTATCAACTTGTTTGTTTTATTTGATTTGATGATTGTCATTATGTTTCCTCTTCTTTAAAGTATGCACATGTTTTTTTTTATACTCTTTCACATGAAATTCTACTAACATCACAAAAGTAAAAGATCTTTGTTAATTCTGGTATCTGAGAGATCTAGGTCAATCATACACTAGCTTCAATGTTTAAATCAAAATGACATATTGATATGTATATTTTGGTCATGTGCAAACACAAGTTTAGTCAACACATTCACATTCTCTATAGCAGGTCAAATATTCAAACTTCCTTGCTCCTAAAACTTTTTTTCTATGCTCCATATCCATAGGACTATCATATTCCTCATGCATTCCTGATTTTATGCATAAAGCTTTAGTTTTGTGACATACAGGCATAAGCACACCCATAGGATTTATTTTGTATGGTTGTGAGACTTATAACCGCACTGGTCATCTTGCTTCCATGCGGTTGGGGCTTAGACTAATATAAATCTTCTCTTCTTAGACCAGAACCTATTGTAGACTATAAACATAAGATACTTAGTCTATTCATGTCTAGAAATCACACTTCAATAGTAAAAAAATTCCTACACATTTAACGCAAATGACAATAAGTGAATGGATCTCAAGAATAGTTTCTCCCTCTTAATGACCAACCACTTCCAGTCATCATCATTCAAGTTATCTACTTGTGTTCCATAATTATATCATGCATCAACAAAACTAATAGATCATAAAATCAAACTATATCACATTCTAAAACATAGATCCTGGTCATAACATGTTAGCATCAACTACCTCATCATCACATATGAACATTACATCAAATTTTTATCAAAAGTTAGAGTCATATGATTAAGGAAGCTAACAAGTTTATTATCATGTTTCAAAGGTCATAATTACTACCTCACTTGTTTATTATATTATTTAATCATCAAGGCAAGGCATCTAGATTTATCACATTTGTTCAATTCACTAAACTTATTAAAATGTAAACAAGGTTAGCAAGAAAATTTGAATATCAATCTTATTTCTATACTTCTATCATCCTTATTATTCTTATCACAAGAATTAACAATCGAAACCAACTACCATATATAAAAAACAATGAGCTAGACTTATTTATGAAATCTATCATGCAACTCATAATGTCTAATAGATGTTAGAATTGGTCTAGAGAAGAATAAATTTAAACTGCATACATTGTTTGGCTACTAAAAGAAGGCTAAAGAATTGATTTATGGATTCTTTGTAGATGTGATTAAATTTAGAACTCAATTGTTAAAGTAACTTAGAAGAGGAGGTAAGGAACTAGTGCCCATGGCATATTTGAGAGGGATCAAAAGGGATTTGTGGAAGATCCATTTGGATTAGAGAGGAAGATGTCTGTATGAGGAACAATTCAAAGAAGGTGCCTATGGATCTAAGTTTGATAATGTATGGAAAAGGGATATGATAGGTAGATAATGTTTGTTCCTGCAAATCAAGGTATCGATGTCTCCTTGAGTTTGGTGTATGTAAATTTCAAAGGGAGTGGTCATTAATTTTCTTTAGGGCTATATTGTTATTTTCTTTGATAATTTCATTTCTTCATTTACACATTATATTCACCCCATATCATCATATCATTATTGAGTTTTACAACATTATTGTACAACATATACAATTATGTAGAAAGAGAAACGTCATCATCATTGCAATGGAACATAAAATAACAATAGAATAAAATCATTCACACATAGAAACACCATGATTGCTCGAAAACTAGGGAAAAACACGTTATGGGGAAAACCCTTTCAAATTCTTCGTCTTATTAGATTTTCATTGAATTATTAATAAAAATAGAGTACAATGATCCATATCTATAATCATAAAACTATCTAGCAAAATCAACTAATAAACATCCATGAAATGAAACCAACAATTCAATATTGTTATGAAACCAACTCACAAAATAGAAGAGAGGATAGATCAACGCCTTTAAAATCAATGTCTTCGAGGGGGAAACCTCCTTTACATTACACGAATGAAAAATTCTTGGATGATACAAATGACAAAACCTCCTTTATATATATACGAGTCTAAGAGGTCACAATATAATCAAAGTTGACTTAACAATAATAATATAAGGGCACAACGATAAAAATAGTGGGCTTCTATGGGACACAATAATAACAATATGGGGACAATAGGGGCACAACAATAACAATAATGTCTAAAATGAAAATAGTAATTGGGGAATCACTGGTATTATAGGGACCTAATAAGCCCCACTCCTTCAAAAAAGCATTGTCCTCAATGCTTGAGTAGTTCTGGATTCTTCTGTATAAAATTCTCACCATCCCATGTCGAATCTTCAATGGTAAGTCCTTCCACTTGATAAGATACTCCGAAATTGATCGATTTCGTGGATGTCAAATTCTTGTTTCTGTGACTATTTCCAGCTCCAATATGAATTTTCCTTTCTCATCAAGTTTGGTAGTATTGTTTGAACTGGGAGTTTTTCACCTATAACCTTCTTTAAGCATGAAACATGGAAAATCGGGTGCACTTAGGAAGCTGTAGGAAGCTCCAATTTGTATGTCATAGTAGCAATCTTTTGCAACACCTTGTATGAACCCTAATACTTTGGTGATAATTTATTATCCTTCTTACCTTGCTTTAGGGACATTTGTTTATATGGTTGTAGCCATTTACCCAATCACCAACATCAAAACTTATTTTGCTATGATGTTGATCTATGTGTTGTTTCATTCTATTTTGCACCAAAGTAAGGTTATCCTTTAAGAGTTGGAGAACTTGTTGTTGATGCTCAATGTGATCTTCCACAGCTTCAACCTTAATATTTTATCTTAAATATTGTTACGTCCATGTACTACTACTGTAACCCCTTATTATTATTAGTGCAACCCCCTTATTATATTATTGCGCCCTTACATTATTATTTTTATGTTGGCTTTGATTATATTATGACCCCTTAGACTCCTATGTATAGAAAGGAGATATTTTCATTTGTATCATTTAAGAATTATTCATTTGTATAATGTAAAGGAGGTTTCCCCCTCGAAGAGGATTATTTTGAAGGTGTTTATCTATCTTTTCTATATATTTGTGAGCTGGTTTCATAACAAATATGATGTGATGGACGATGGATGATATCCATAAAGTTCCATAAATGGGGTCATTTTTGCTGCAGTATGAAAGGAAGTGTTATACCACCATTCAGCCATAGGTAACCATTTGACCCATTATGTCTATTTATTAGATACAAAGCAATGAAGATATCCTTCCAAACATTTGTTTACTATCTCAATTTTCCCATCAAATTGAGGATGACAAGATGAGATATGAGCTAACTGAGTACCAAGACAGGAAAATAATTCCGTCAAAAATTTTCCCATGAAAATGGGATCTCTATTGCTTAAAATAATCTTTGGGTTTCCATGTAGCTTTTGAATTTTTTCCATAAATGCAGTAGAAACTATACTGCCTTTAAATGGATGCGATAGTGCACAAAAGAGTGCATACTTGGTAAGTCTGTCAACTACCACCATGATGACACTCTTTCCTTTGGACTTGGGTAAGCCTGTGATAATGTTAGGTCCCTATAATACTAGTGATTACCCCATTACTATTGTAGTTGTATCCCTTATTAATATTATTGTGCCACTATTGTCCCCATATTGTTATTACTGTGCCGCATAGAATCCCTCTATTGTTATTTTTGTGCCTTTATATTATTATTGTTAGGCCGGCTAAGTTATATTGTGACTCCTTAGACTCCTATATATAGAAAAGAGGTTTTGTCATTTGAATCATAAAGGAATCATTCATTTGTGTAATTTAAAGGAGGTTTCCCCCTCGAAGAGGCTGAATTCTAAGGCATTGATCTATCTTTTCTGTCTTTTTGTGAGCTAGTTTCATAACGCTTGGTACCAGAGCTTTTGGATTCTAGGGTTTCGCTGCTCCAAATAAGTCATCTTGGCATTTTCGCTATAACTTTTTTTCTGCAATGTTTCAGAAGTGAAAAGCAAAACCCATTTGAGATGAAATTGTACTGAACCTTGGTTCCAAATTCCAAATATTTTCGCACTATATTTGCGGAGATATGATCTGAGGAAGTTGGTCTTTTTGCAGACTCCTGAATTACATTCCAAATAGGTGACCTGGTGAAAATCGTCATAACTTTCTCTTTGAGCATTGGATTGAAATTTCATAAGAGGGTACAAAAGAAGGACAGACTATAGTTTCTTGTATATATTCTTCAGAGCCAAAGGTCGAAACAGGGACACGTGGCCTGTCGTACAAGTTTGCTCTACTGAACTAGTCTATAATCCGGTCACTGTGGGAGATTTGGCATAACTCTTCCTTGGAGAATCCAATTTGGATCAAACTTGTGGAATTGGAAAGGAGACATAGACGGCTACTACAAGTCACAATTTCAAAACTGGCTGATTTAAAATTATAGAGATACATCAGAGGCAATATCGAGCTCCTACAAAGTGAAAAAAAAGTGTGTAGATTTTTTTTAAATTCTTGCTTAAACTTGGTTTGAAAAATTATTTTGAAGGAATTAAAAGGGCATAGTAGAGCATTATTATCAGTAACTAATTCCCTAAGGAAAGAAAATGCAAACACCTAGTAAGCAACCTAAAATCTCTAGCATGACTCATGAAGAAGAGGAAGAAATGCTACATGATATATCAAAATTACAAGACCAAGTGCAACAAATGTCACACTCACAAAAGCTATCAGAAGCTAAGATAAATGGCATGGAAGCTAAGATGAATGGTATGGAAGCTAAGATGGACAATTTGAAGACAGGCATGGCAGATTTGAAGACAAATTTGACAAATTTTCTACAAGAAATACTTACTAATGGTGAAAGGGTAGTAAAGGAAACTCATGATGCAAACAAAAGAAATGTTAATCATGATTTCATGGACTCTAATGTTGGATTGAAGACCCATCATATTACAAAAACCGATATGAGCAAGTTTGATGGCAAGGATCCCACAACGTGGATATTACATATGGAGCAATTTTTCGATCTCAATAATGTGCAAAACACACAAAAGGTACATATTGCAACTTTATATTTGGAACCAAATCAATTTGTATGGTATCAATGGCTTTTCGCTTGTAAACAAATGATCACTTGGGTAATTTTTATGGAAGAATTGATAGCACATCATGAGGATACAAAAAACAACACTTTTTTTAGCCAATTTATAAGTCTCAAACAAAAGGGTTCAATAATGGAGCACATTGAGGAGTTCCAAAAATTGAACATAAGGGTAAAAAATATTCCAGAGGAGAATAGGATTGATGTGTTCATAGGGTCTTTAAAGGATAATATCCAACATGATGTTCGCCTTTGGGAACCTGATTCATTAGAGAAGGCATTCAGGTTAGCAAGAAAAAAGGAAAGCAAAATTATGGCAACCAGGAAGCATACCACTCACAACTATAAAGATGGAAGTGTTGTTTCCCTTAGTCTTCCACAACCTATAAGGTTGACACCACAACAATTGGAAGATAAAAGAGCAAAAGGGCTTTGTTACAGTTGTGATAGCAAATACACTAGAGGTCATAAGTGTGCTGAGAATAAATTATTCTACATAGATTGTGAAGAGGAAGAAGAAAAGGAGCAAGAAAGGTTAAAAGAAGAGGATATACTCCAGGAACAAAGCCTAGATAAAGAAGAAATGAATCCTTCCATATCTTGTAATGCATTGGCTGGAATTACCACTCCTCAAACCATCAAGATAGAAGGACAAACCAAGAAGAAAAAGGTAATAATGTTGATTGATTCAGGAAGTACCCACAATTTTATTCATTGTAAGGTAGCAAAAGAATTAAATTGCTTCCTATATCCAGCACCAGAGTGTCAAGTGATGGTTGCAAATGGAGGAACAATAAATTTTTCTAGAAAGTGCCATAATATCAAGCTATCCATGGGAGAATATGTATTGACTAGCCCAATGCTTTCCATTCCGATGGGGGGTGCTGATGTTGTACTAGGAGTCCAATGGCTACAATCCTTGGGTACAATAGCTTTTAATTTTCAAGAACTTTTCATGAAATTTTCTGTGGAAGGAAAGGAAGTTAAATTAAGGGGTATTGTAGGGAAACCAAGAAAGATAATTAGCTCTAACGGTATGATAAGGCTTCTACAAAAGGAACAAAGAGGTGTAATTACACAATTATGTTCGCCAGATGTTTCCACATTGAAATCATCTATTTCTCCAGATCTCCAAAAAGCCTTAGACAATCATTCCAAGGTATTGAGACTCCCAAAGGTCTCCCATGTATTCGTGATCATGATCATGCTATTCATATGATCCCAGGAAGTGTTCCTCCAAACATCAAGCCTACAAATATCCCTATGCCCAAAAGAGTGAAATTGAACGTATGGTTACAAAAATGCTAGAGGCTAGTATAATTCAACCTAGTCAAAGTTCTTTCTCTGCTCCAATAGTATTGGTGCACAAGAAGGATGGATCGCGGCACATGTGTCCAGATTATAGGGAGCTCAACAAGTTCACTATTAAAGATAAGTTTCCCTTTCCTGTCGCCGATGAATTACTGGATGAATTGCATGGATCAATTTACTTCACCAAGTTGGATTTTCGTTCAGGGTATCATCAAATCAGAATGAAGACTGAAGACATTTCGGGAATAGCATTTAGAACTCATGAGGGTCAATATGAATTTTTGGTCATGCCTTTTTTCCTTACCAATGCACCTTCTACATTTCAAGGTTTGATGAATTCCATTTTCAAACCCTTGCTTAGAAAATTTGGGTTAGTATTTTTTGATGATACACTAATCCAGAGCAAGTCTTGGAAGGATCATGTTCAACATGTTGATAGGGGTCTACAACTATTGGAGGAGAAACAATTATATGCAAAAAGATCCAAATGTTTCTTTGGAGTAAAAGAGGTGGAATATCTGGGTCATATTGTAT
>APFE031322127.1:127541-150042 GCA_000404065.3 Pinus taeda
TAACCCATGGTATTGACCCATGGTATTCATGTGAGCATAGACTATTTAAAGGGGAAATTATATCTTAGATCCATCTTGATTCTGGGTCTACCAAGTGCTCAGAGTGATAAATAGATTTCATCCCCCTAAGAGTGATAGATGTGGAGTTAAGATGGATATAGGTTGGTTTTTATGATAATGAAGATATAAAATAGACTTAGGAAATTATATTGTAAAAACATCTTAAGGTGAATGGTTAAAGCAGACATTGGACAAGTATATTTGTATACTTCTGTTTTAAACTGAAACAAATCCAGGGCTAAAAGGAATGGATTGATTGCACTAGTCATCCTTGTATAACTTTCCAACATATGCTGGAGTAAACAGATTGTAATTTGGGTAATTTTTCTAATTGCCAACGGGAACATACTTGTGTATTGGCAGGGTGGTTACGAGGTCCCTAGAAGCGGAGTAAACATATTGTAATTTGGGTAATTTTTCTAATTACAAACAGGAACATACTTGTGTATTGGCAGGGTGGTTATGAGGTCCCTAAAGTGATGAATTTGAATTTTTCTTGGTTTTATATATAATATTAGGTTTTTTCTCATGCTTCCTGTGAATGGCACGAGTGAATTTTATCTTACACCCACTAGATTATCAATATGTAATTTCGGTAATTTTGATTTCAAAAGATATTTTAAAGAAATGCAATGATTTCATTTGTGTATTCAATAAACACAAAATTTTATAATTGAGTAAAATATTCGCCATGCCTGGTGATAGATTCGCCAAAAAATTATATATACATATCATATTATTGATAAAATCGCCTTCCATTTTTCCTATATACCATGGAGATTCGCCCATTTATTATACATGTAAATTTGGGGGGGTTCTCAAAATTTTCCATGGTGTTATCATTTTTTCCCTAAAAATTGCCCAAGTGACAATTTGTTTATAAGTGAAAAGTCTTTGATACCATACAAACTGATTTGGTTCCAAACCTAAATTTTCAATGCATACCTTTTGTGTGTTTTTCACATTATGGAGATCAAAATATTGCTCCATTTGTAGTATCCATGTTACAGGATCCTTGCCATCAAACTTCCTCATAGCAATCTTTGGAACATGGTGGGTATTAAAGCCACCATTAGAGTCTATGAAATCATGGTTAACATTTCTTTTTCTCTCCTCAAGAGTTTCCTTCACTACCCTTTCACCATTAGTAAGAATTTCTTGTAGCAAATTTTTCAAATATTCCATGTTGCCTTTAAGTTTTTCTTCTATACCATCCATCTTAGTTTCCATGCCTATCTTCAAATCTTCCATGTTGCCTTTAAGTTTTTCTTCTATACCATCCATATTAGCTTCCATGCCATCCATCTTAGCTTCCATGCCTTTCTTTAAACTATCCATCCTAGCTTCTGTTACTTTTTATGAGAGTGAATTTTGTTGCACTTGGTCTTCTAATTTTGATATATCATGTTGCATTTCTTCCTCCTTTTCATGAGTCATGCTAGAGATTTTAGGTTGCTTACTAGGTGTTTCCATTTTATTTAGTCATGGAATCAATTAATGATAATAATGTTTCACTATGCCCTTTGAATGCCTTCAAACTAATTTTTCAAACCAAACTTATGAAAAAATTTAAAAAAACTACATACCTTTTTTCACTTTGTAGGAGCTCGATATTGAATCTATTGTATCTCTATAATTTAGGCTCTCCGAGGTCTGCAATGGCACCTTGTGGTAGCGTTTTGAGTCTGCTTTCCAACCTTGTAATTCTAATCAAGATTGGATTCTCCAAGGAAGAGTTATGTCAAAACTTCCACGATGACCTAATTATAGATTGGTTCAGTAGAGCAAACTTGAACGAAGTTCCACATGTCACTGTTTCGACCTTAGGACCTAAAACAAATACATAGAAAACTATAGGCCGTCCTCTTCCTATAAATTCTTATGATATTTCAATTTGATGATCAAAAAGAAATTTGTGACAATATTCCCCAGGCCACCTGTTTGAGATACAATGCAGGATCCTACAGAAACACTAACTTCCTTGGGTCATATCTCCGAAAATATAGCAAAAAAAGATCTAAAATTTAGACCCGAGGTTCAGAGAGATTTCGGCTCAAATGGGGTTATTTTGTAGCTTCTTAAACATTGTGGAAATAATGTTATAGCAAACATTCCATGATGACCTATTTGGAGCAGTGAGACCCTAGAATCCAAAGCTCTTATACCAAATGTTATGCAACTAGCTGACAAAATAGAAGAAAAGATAGATCAACAGCTTAAAAATTAGTGTCTTCGAGGGGGAAAACTCCTTTACATTACACAAATGAACAATTCTTGGACGATACAAATGAAAAAACCTCCTTTCTATATATAGGAGTCTAAGGGTTCACAACATAATCAAAGCCAACATAACAATAATAATATAAGGGCACAACAATAACAATAGTGGGATTCTATGGGGCATAATAATAACAATATGGGGACAATAGGGGCACAAAAATAACAATAAGGGCTACAATGACAATAGTAATGGGGGAATCACTAGTATTATAGGGACCTAAAAAATACTCAAAACCCTGACTCAGATGTTTGTAATCAATTGTCATTGTCTATAGTCAATTGACCAAAAATTTGGTCAGCTAAAAAATCAAACCGTAGGTGACAATCGCACGGAGAGAGTGTCGTGCATACAATTGAAACCCTTCAACCACACGAATACGCCTACAAGCCTACGGTTATAACCAAAATTTACCTATTGCATGCCTATGGCTGAAAACCAAAACCCTATAACACATGTCTTAGCTTTAGACCCTGTAATTTCAGACCTGTCCGAGACAATATTCATGAACCTGCCTTAGAACTGTGTGACCCAAAATAAAGAAAGAGAAAAGAATAATGATACAGTATGATGTCTAAATGAGTTTTAGGTCACTTGTATGTATATCCTTCCAAGAGTTTCCAATTTTCGCTAGGGTTGACCTGATCAAATATGCACATGTGGGCTTTAATTCAAAAATACACTTTCCCTTGTCCAAATTGAGCACTTCAATAGTCAAAATTGGTCTTGTCAAAAAGAGAAATCTTGTCCAATGGTTGAGATTTGTCATTAAACTACCAATTTAACACTTGCTCTCATCTAGGGAGAAATTCCAATTGCATCATGTAATCATCACAAGAATCCTATCATCAAATCATATCCAATCTCAAGTATCTCGTCGTCAAATGTCATCACTACTCATGTGTTTCTTGTTCATACTTATCTCTTGATTGTATCTACTTATATAGTGAACATTCTCAAATATAAAAGAAGAATAATATAACATCAAAGGGGAGCCTAAGCTACCACCCTCTATTATGTAAAATAGCACATATGAATCTGAAACAATATTAGGGGGGACATCTGAACCTAAAACTATATCGGGGAGCACATCTTAAACTAGAATCACTGCTTGTGGGGAGCCCAACTCTACCACACGGGAAACATTAGAGAGCTTGTCATTAGGGAGCCCTCCTCAACCTATAACCACATCAGGGAGCACATCTCAACCCAGAATCTCATGGGGTATCAAAACATCTTCAACCCCATATCAAGCAATAGGTGATATAGGGGAACATATTTAAACCCATCCTATTACTCACTAATATTCGAAACAATGGCCCTCAAGAGTCATGTGGTAGAACACCTACATCATAATCAACTTGGGGTATACATCCCCAAGTCACTCTCAACCCAGTGGCAAAATGGGGAGGAGTAATCCTAACAAGCCTAGCTTGTGGGTATGATGCCAATTGGGGTATACTCCGCAAAGACCAAGATAGGGGAGAAAAATCTCAAACCCTATGGGTAAAATATAGGGAAGAAATATCTATTTCCCTATTATTTGTAGATCTATCAACCCCAACAACCCTCCATCTCAATTCCTCACTTTAGGAGCTCACACAGGGTAGAAGAGATGGCTCAATGTTCTCGATCAATCCTGCTCTCTGTAGATCAAAATCATATCATCCTACTCATATTCAGTATTAGATTAATCATCATGTCACAATAGCAATGTCCTATTGTTCATGTATGACATCAAATCAAATGTAATATTATAATAATATATATGTTTGTGTGTGTGTATGTATATATATATCATAAAAAGGATACCTTATTCAATCTCCCTCTTATAGAGGCAACAACCACAAGCCTAACCTTTTCTCGTACAATGACACTAACTAAAGATATCTTGGTTCGATCTATATATGGGATTCTCTACCAATTAGATCCCATTCATTATTATCACAAATATCCCTATCATATCCAAAAACTTCTCAAACAACTCTCCAAAGATCTTCTTCAACCTACTTCACATCTAGTTATGCCAAAGACATCGTACTCAAATTCAGTCATGCTTAAAGCTACAAAAATCTCATCCAAAAATTTCACGACAGATATCATACTAAGGTAGCATACAAATGTGCTTATATTATCAATAATAATCTGGATCAATGTTAGTACATCCATGCAGTCACATAACATAGGAAGATATCTCAAACCAAAAATTGATCATCCCATGTAAATATCTTGAATGGTGCTCAGGGGAAACTCAATGTGTATGAAGAGGACCAATAACAAATTGAATCGAAATATATGGATGGGTGTTCACGCAGGACATTAACGCTTCAATGAAGTATCATTTTCTAAGTCAGGTTCAATATCTCTTCATAATTTCTTGAAATTTAGTCAGTGTCCAAGGATTTGCATTTATGCTTTCTTTAATAGCTTCACCATATAGATTTTGTTTTCCCAACTTTAGAGTGTAAGCCATCATATCATGATTCTTCATTTATAACTTTAGAGGCCATGTCCTACTTAATTTGATCATCATAGGCTCATCGCCATGTTAAGAAAATAGCATTAGTATATAAAACCATAATCAAAGTCATACATTGGACCACTTCTGGAGTAGAGGTCTGGATTTGTACATCTTCCTAGCTTCACCAGATAAATGTCAATGGAGACATATCAAGCCTAGGAGGCTTGCTTCCTATAATTATTTATGAAAACATAACACTTGATCAAACCAATATGTTTAGACTTACACAAATCAATATTGTGTGATCAAACAAACTAAGTCAACTTATCAAGCTTTAGATGCCAGATCAAAAATAATATTAAAATCATAAAAGTTTATGCCAATAAAATTGTAACAAACTCTTTGGATTAGGTGATAGGTGGAGCTCTCATTAAATACCAAGTTACAACAACCTTTTATTTTACTAAGCACTATCCAATTAAACTTTATCAATCCATCCTTATGATCATATCATGAGTCATTTCTATCACTAAATATGAATGAATACATCCAAGACAAATCATATAAGTTCCATCCATGAGATTGTTGCATATTGAATCACAATTGTTTATACTTCATCGAATGTGCCTATTATCTCAAAATCAGACCTTGATAGGCTGCTGATCAGGTAGACTTGAACTACTTCAAACCTACTTTAGGCTGAGGCTTAGCCTCCCCAACCTGAGAGGGCTCTCTCAATGGATTAATGATTTTGGATTATGATTAAGATGGCTAACTCTTGTGAAACAAATACAGAAATGTAAGTGGTGGAAACATAATTAGAGATTATCCATTGGGCTTATGAAGTCAAAATAGTTTCAGCATAACAATGATATCGACCTTACATAGAAGTCAGAACATTTAGAATTCAACCATTTAGAACACACCAGAAACATATAGGACAACACATTTTATAAATATGTGAAGGAAATTAGAGCACGATCATTGATTTCTTAGTAATCACACATCTATACCACTGCAAATACTGAAGAGAGGATAATAAACAACATTCTGAACAGTAAATTCCTTCTGATTCCTGAGAAGTAAAGCCAAGTCTTGTATTACTAAAATAGAGTTTTTTACATAAATCCAAATATCAGAGCTTGCATTTTGTCAAAATGAGCTTCCTTGATTGCATGCTTCCTAGAGGCTTTCTTCAATCTAGCAATTTCAAGATTTTCTAACCTCAATTTATTTTTCAATTCTTCAACACTATATTCCTCTAGCGGGATGATTTCCTTTCCTCTATATTCTTTATGCGGCTATGATGATGTTTCTAATGAGGTCACGGGTCTGTCATGAACTTTTACGATCTCCTCTGTTTCACCTACTTCTGGCAGCATCTTCTGCATCTGTTTGAAATTCAATGTCATGGGTCTTCTTGACTTAAAGACAAATTTAGCAACCTGATCATCAAACTTGAGATTTTTCGAGGCTTCGACTCTTTTAGTCTTGTCTTTACTTGATTCTATCAAATTTGCTTGAACCAAGGGAGATTCTTCAATGTCAATGGCTTACAGTAAGTCATTCAAGCTTCCATTTGAAACAGGGCTTTCCTCAGCAACCACCTTCTTGCCTTTTTCCTTAGCTAATTGACTCCTGGTCATTCTTCTCTGGACTACTTCCCCTATAGATGATTCACTTCTACCTTCTTTGATCTGAGTTTTCTCTTTTAGGGGCTGCTGGGGTGTGTCTTGGATAACTATTGATCTGGCAGGCTCCCTTACTTGTTTCCTAGCTTTCAATTTTGTGAATCTCTTGGATCTTATTTGTGTACGATGATCAGTTGTTGGTGGAGAAGCTTTCACAACTTGGGGGCTAAGACCAGTTTCATTTTTAAAACCAGACATAAACATGAATGTGGGCCAATCCCTACCTACTTTCTGGAGTTCATGCAGAACAATTAATTTAACTAAGCCATGGTGAAACAATGAGGTCTCACAGGCTTCTTTCCTTAGCTGCACCTTCTCACACATTTTGCTTAAGCTACGAAATAAGTAGAAAGGTAAATCAAGAGATGTCTTTCCTGTGAAATGTAGCAGAAGCTTGAAATGATATGAATACACCTTATTATATCTCCCTTCATAGGTAAGGAACCTTTGTATGCAGGTAAGCAAATTGGCATATGAGTCCTTGACATAATTTCTAGGCACAAACTTGTTTAAATCTGAGTCAATGAACTTCGGATTCAAAAATTATTTTCAGGGGGTCATATCAAATTTAAAAATTTTAAACCATTTTTCTTGTCCTCTTGGAATCTCAGTGACTGTGGAGATTACCTCCGGTGAAATTTGCAATTCAAGCACACCAACTTTTGAATTCAGTCCTGTGAAATTCAAGGCAAACTCTTTGGTGATTTGTGCATGACCTCCCTAGAGTTTTTCGCAGAAATTCCAACATCCAACCTGTTTGAATACATGTTCCACTTCCTTATTCTTCAAGATAATGTCTAAACCTTCAGGTTCACTCCTCAGACATCTACCTGACCTGTGCTCTTTTCTTTCCGTAGACCCTTTCATGAGACCTCCGTGTAATGAAAACTTGATAAAATGGAACTATCTCAACCTTTGATCACTGCCTCGCTTGATAGCTACCTCGCTTGAATACTGCATTGCTTGACATTTGAGGAATTAAAATTTAACATTTAATGATTATTACTCATGCAATGAATACAATCATAATCATGACTGTGAATACCTGGCTCTGATTAAAACTTGAAATCCGGGCGTACCAAGGTATCTAACGACTCTAATGATGAAGATAAGTGGTTGGACATGATAGGCGAAGTGTATAAGCTGACAGTGGATGATGCAACCATAACTAAATGTGACAGATATGACAGTGCAGAAAGATATGCTACGGATTGCACAAATCTCTGATTTGGTAGTGCAGCCAGTGTAAAATATGGGTTTTGCGCTACGAAAATGCCTAGACTTGTTTCTGCGCTATGAAAACACCTAAACTACTTTATAACACATCAGAACCTTAAAACAAACTTGATACAAGGAATCTATGCAGGTTGTGGGACCAATGATGAATGAGAACGAATTATTTACCTTTATGTAACCATGCCACAAAGATTCTAAAGACCTAGACACTACATTGAACATGGAAAAACTGAACTTGAACTAACACCTAACCTTCACAAACAAACAGATGTGAACAATTTGGTAATCGCTTCTTGAGTGATAACAGTGCCAAAGCCAATGAAGTCAATACAGAATCAATGTCAACATTAATCAATAAAATTCACTATGGCATCAAGGAAAATCATCGGTTATCATGTCAAAAACCTAATCTATTATCACAATCAATACATAAGCCAAAACATATCTATGAACCATCAAAAATCGTGTCAAAAACTCCAAACACTTTTCATCTATAACAATCAACCAAATATTGTCAAACCCATGTAATTGTTATCAAGTATTGACATTTATCCAAGTAGCTCCAGAGACACTCAAAGATCCAAGAGGGCTCAAGAAAGTCTCAAAAGTAAAAGTCATTGGATTGAAGTGAAACTAGGGCTAGAACAAATATCTCATCAATATTTTTCCGACGACATAAACAATGTCTCAATCTAAGTTCGTATGATCAACTTATCCTAGTTTAATGTTTGACAAGACATGGAAAAAAGGGGCCCAGAGTGTGTCACATGGCATCCCAATCAACAGGTGGGACCCACGAGCTACATGGCAACACATCAGCCATTGTGATATGGAACTCCATCATTGACTCTTTCCCTTGTAGAAAAGACAAAAAACAATAATATGAAACCTCATAATTCTTTTGCTTCTTCTTTTTGTTTAGTAACCATATATTAAAATCATATAAAAAACTATATATTGAAATATGATTATCATATAAAATAAAATAAAAGCATTATAAACAAAAAGAAAATGCCAAAACATCAAAAGCAACGAGATTATTGATAAAATTGTTTTTATATGGAAAAATGGTTATGTTAACGTGGTTATATGTTATTAAAAAACAAAGCAACGAAATGGTTCATTGACCATATACAAAGCCAAATACCTTTTACATAAAAAAAAAATTAATTTGTTATAACTATATTAACTCCAAACATGTCTCAATTACCAATAGTGGATAATTATAATCATGTTTGTTAAAAGAATTATGTCATAAGCAATAATGGGTCAGCAGGTTTGATCCTGCAATGCTTTTATTTGCTAATTTTTCGAACAATTGCCCGCTAACCATGGTGCCAAGTGGGAAAACTTTGTAATTTCTATCGGTGAATTTATATAAAGGCTTAGGAACCAAAGCTAGTGGAAGTAGAGGTGGGCAAAAAAAATGAGGCCATATGGATCCCTGACATAGGCATGCAAAATGAGGAGGAACCTTGACACATGGAATGATGAGGAATCTAAAAGATTCCTTTGGAGGCTGATGTTTGGACAAAGGCATAATGATGCTAACTTTATAGTAATTTTTCTTAGAATTTTGCAAAGAGTGTGTTCATGAGATCAAATTTATCATCTGAGTAGCATATTTTTAGTCAACTTGTAGAGAGGAATCTTTGTGGAATCATGAGAAATTTAAAATATTCCCTTGGGGCCAAATTTTCACAGTGATAGAATCATGTCAACTTTATACTCAAACAAACTAGAATTTCACCAAGAGACTGAAGGCATGAATGATTTTCTGATATGAGCAATGTAATTTCAGTCAACTTGTAGAGATGAATCTTTGTGGAATCATGAGGAATCTAAAATATTCCCTAGGGGCTAACTTTTGATAGTTTCAGAACTAGACCAACTTTATACTGAAATTACTTAAGTTTCCGCAAGGAGCGCAGTGGTGAAATCAGAATTGTCATTCGAGTAGTAGAACTATAGTCAACCAGTGAGAAGGAATCTTTGGGAAATCTTTTAGATTCCCAAGGGCCCATGTTTTTACAGTGTCATAAAGGCATTGAGTTTATAGTCATTTGACATGATTTTGCACTACAAATTCAGGGTGCAGTCCATTTCTTCAGCAAAGTTGTGCATTTTCAAGCCATCCTCAAGAGTGGAGGTATATGCTACAATGGTGCCATGTATTTATTTTGATTTTTACTGAGATGATGCGATGTTGAGATCCTTGTTTCCACTATGTTGGGTAATACTTGTATACCACTTCATGTGAGAACTATAAATCTTTTCATGCTAAAGGAGGAACCATATGAGTGAGAGTTCCAATATGAAAACATCTCATGAAGAGACATGCCACTCCTGTTGAGGGAGTTTATCCTTCTAATGACTAATAATATACCATGTAAATCATCATCATCTTGTAGGATTTAATGAAGTGACCTTCCCACTCTTGACCCCGGGCCCTGAGACCTAACCCACACTAGATGAACTCCATTATCAACTTGTTTATATTATTTGATTTGATGGTTTTCATTACGTTTCCTCTTTTTTAAAGTATGCACAAGTGGTTTTTCATACTCTTTCACATGCAATTTTGCTAACATCACAAAATTAAAAGATCTTGGTTAATTCTTGTAACTGAGAGATCTAGATCATGTTTGGAATCAGAGCATTCTTCTCGCTGATGTGAATTCTGAGCATGAATGATTGAACATGCAAATAGAAAGAAAATGGAGGATGACAAAGATCTCTATGAGACCTTGTATATGATGGCCAACATGGTATATTTAATCTATACATATTATGAGGAGAAAATGATAAGAGGGGATCGGGAGAAAGAAAGAGTGGAGGATGATGCTCCATCAACCCCCTCAAGTGGACATTATTCTTATTAATTATCTTCTCATCATTCAAATGAGGAGAGACTCAGAGATTTCAAGTAGAGAATGTTGAATTGAGGAGACTTCTACAAGAAGAAAAAGAGGAGAAGCAGAGATTACAACTTTACTTATGAGATATGAAAGAGGCCTTGGAAAAATTAAAGCACGGTGAAGGCTTAGTGAATCTATTATCACCTGCTTCAAAATCGAAAGTTGAAGTAAACAATGTTGATCGTTCTTCACTTTCACTTTCACATCACACTATTTATGTTGGAAGCCTTGAGGTATCCATTTCAGGAAATAGCCCGAGACTCCTTACAAAGATGGGATACATCGAAGGAGAGTTCTCGAAGGTTGTAGAAGCTTCCAAGGCATTGTTGAAACCATCAAGGAAAGAGGATGATGGGAACGCATCAAAACTCTCCCATGATAGTGCACATTGCAAAGGAAGAGCTAAGGAAAGCTCTCATCACCAAGGTTGCACAAGAGATAGTTAAGAGAGGTATAAAAAGTCTTAGTATTCTAAATTTAATTTTGATTACAAGAATATTAATGATGAGAAGAAATCATGGCATAGAAAACCATGTATATTTGTGGTTTCCATGACCAAGTGGTTTCCTAGTGTTGGAAAAGAATGACAATAAGAAAGAGGATAAGATGTGAAATTCCTTCTCCACATCAAGGAAGGAAGAAGGTTAATCAAGTGTGGAGGAAGAATACTTTTTATAATCATTGCAATAGACTTGGACATAAAAGAGCCACATGTTGGAGGCTCCTTCCAGAGCAGAGTCCCAATGGAAAAGCACCCATGTAGAAACCAATTGTTGATGATGTTCAACAAGAAAATCAACTCCAAGTTGATAACCCATTCACTTTGATGAGTGAGAGATATTTTTAATAGATATAGTAGCTTGTCAAGGCCACATTTTGTAAATCATGTGTTGCAATATATGTGTAAAAGTGATGATTTTTTTTCCATCGCTTATTGAAGCAATGATGATGTTTTTGGCCTTTTGTTGATAGTTGGGCTATTGATTTCTATTATGATGTACACATGACCAAAGAGTATGTGTTATAAACTCTTGGAAAGTATCGGTATGATTGATCCATGATTGGTCATGTAATTGAAAGTGTAGTTTGCAAATATTTTACTACAAGTTTGCAGAGGATGTAGATGTGGGCTCATCACCTATGGCTTCGAAGAACAAATGTGAAGGAGAAGGAAGTATAGCTTGACAGGGAACTCGTTGTGTAGACAAAGGAGTACAACAAATTACAAATAGTGTTCATGCTTTTGAAGGAACAAAATATCCTCGGTGGGGAGGAATGATCTAGATAGCTCGAGAGACACTCAAAGATCCAAGAGGGCTCAAGCAAATTTCAAAAATAAAAGTTGTTGGACTGCAATGAAACCAAGGTCAAATTGAATATCTCATTGATATCTTTTTGACACAAACAATGCCTCAATTTGAGTATGTATGAACAACTTACCGCGGTTTAAATTTTCACAAAATAGGGAAAAAGAAGGGCCCATAATTTTCCACATGCCATCCTTGTCAATAGGTGGGACCCATGGGGTACATGGTAGTGCATCAACATTTGACATATGGAACTCCATCATTGGCACTTGCCCCTACAGAAAAGTACAAAAAAATAATATTAAATCTCATTAAAATAAAAATAGAAAAATATTTAATAACCATATATTAAAATCATATAAAAAACAATTTATATGTTGAAATATGGTTATCATATCAAATCCAAAAAAAACATTATAAACAAAAACCAAATGCCAAAAAATAAAAAGCAACAATTTATCGGCAAAATTGTTTTTATATGGAAAAATATGGTTATATTAATGTGGTTCATATGTTATTATAAAGAAAACGAATGAAATGGTTTGTTGACCATATACAAAGCTAAATACCTTTTACATAAATTAAAAAAATATTTTATAGCTATATCAAATCCAAACATGGATCGGTTACCCACGGTGGATATGCATAATTATAATAATGTTTTTTAAAATAATTATGTCAAAAAATACAATGGGTCTACAGGTTTGAACCCACAACCCTTTTATTTTCTAAATATTCCATCAACCATGGTGCCAAGCCAAAAGCCTTTGTTCTATATGTCGAAAAATTTATATAAATGCTCAGGAACCAGAGGAGTGGAAGTAGAGGCAGGACCAAAATATGAGTTTGTATGGAACTCTGACACATGAACACAAACTGAGGTAGAACCCTGATACATGAAATTATGAGGAACCTAAAAGATTCCCTTGGACATTGATTTTTGGATAGAGGCAGAATGATGCTGACTTTATAGTCATTTTTCTCAGAATTTCACAAGGAGCGTGATAGTGTGATCATATTTATCATCTGAGTAACATATTTCCAATCAACTTGTAGAGAAAAATCTTTCTGGAATCATGAGGAATCTAAAATATTCCCTTGGGGCCAATTTTTCACAATGACAAAATCATGTCAACTTTATAGTCAAGCAAACCATAATTTCGGCAGGCATTTGATGCTGTGATTGGTTCTCTGGTCTTAGCAGCAGAATTTCATTGAACTTTTATAGAGGAATCTTTATGGAATCATGAGGAATCTAAAAGGTTCCCTATGAGACGAATTTTTACAATTTCATAACAGGGCCGACTCTATACTCAAATTACTCATTTTTTCGCAAGTGCAACGGTGAACCCATAATTGTCATTCAAGAAGTAAAACTCCATTCAACCAGTGAGAAGGAATCTTTGAGATTCTCAAGGGCCAATATTTTGATGGTTTCATAAAGGAGTTGAGTTTATAGTCACTAGAGACGATTTTGTACCACGAATTCAATGGTGCAGTGAATTTCTTTAGAAAAGTTGTGCATTTTCAGGTTTTCTGCGAGAGTGGAGGTATATGATGTTGTGATGAAATTTCTTTCTTTCGATTTTTTGGTGAGATGATGCTTTGATGTTGAGATCCTTGTTGCCACTATGTTGGAGGATACTTGTATTCCACTTCAAGGGATTATTAGACATCTTGTTATGCTAAAGGAGGGCCCATATGAGTGAGAGTTCCTATAGGAGAATGTCTCGTGGAGAGACATGCCACTCTTGTTGTGGGATTTTATAATTCTAATGACAAAGAATATACCATGTAAATCATCATAACCTTGTATCATTTAATGAAGTAGCCTCACCAGTCTTGACATCGGGCCTGAAGTTGCAATCCACACTAGGTGAACTCCATTATCAACTTGTTTGTGTTCTTTGATTTGATGGCTATCATTATGTTTCCTCTTCTTTAAAATATGCACTTGTGGTTTTTCATACTCTTTCACATCTAATTCTACTAACATCACATAAGTAAAAGATCTTGGATAATTCCAGTAGATGAGATATTTGGATCAGGCATACACTAGCTTCAGTGGTTAAATCAAAATGACATATTGATATGCATATTTTTGTCACCTTAAAGCACAAGTTTAGTTATGCTAGCCTAAGCTGGAAACACCATAACGATGCAGCCTAAGCTGCATGTACCCACAGTATGCAATAAAATTGCATGTCACACTAGGTATGTCCCAGGAATTCCACGTATTCCTTATATAGGAAAATTCCTCTTACATTAAGGTTTTATGCTTCTTAATTAAACTTCATGTGAAAACATTTCATATAACTAACCCAAAGTATAAACTTTAAAAACTCTTTGACTAATTTCACGTCTGTGTATTTACCATACCCTGGTCTTAGACTTTGGTTAATTCCTAACCTAACCTAAATTCACCAATCCCACTTATTTCTATTATAACTCTCGTATAATAGAAATATTACATAAACCACTTAAACCTTACCTTTCTACCATTCCACAGACTTTTGCACATTTATCGATGCTCCCTTTATCACGTTCAACCTCTACCGTTTATTTCACTCTTTCAGATCAATGGCTATCGTGTGATCTCCAACCTTAACCCATTCACCCGCCGGAACTCAAAGTAGTTAAATTTCTTTGAATAACTCATTGGGTATGTCATGAATGTTAACCTACATGCACTTTTCCATGCGATTACCATATGATTAATCACCGAATGAATGGTCATGATCATCAGAACCCAACAAGGTTTCAACCTTGTTGTATAAACCCTCATCACGTCTGAATTATGAATCAAGGTCTTCACTTGTTTGCATGTGATATTTGTCCGATCGATCAACCAATGGACAGTTCTGATCTATCTAGACTTCAACTGGATTAAGTCATAGTTCTTAACTTTCTCAGGTTCATAATTGAAATACTACTTATGGCTTTGAATTTGTGGAAGAAACATCTTCCCACTCACGAAAATTGTTCTGTCCCTCTTCTAACACGTGGCTTAGTCTCCACCACTCAACTTCATGACTTTGTTCTACATGAATTAATCTTGGCCATCTATCTCCTTCACTCTCATTCATTGATCTGATTGATCCAACGACTCTTGTGCATTACTACCTTCTTTTGTTTCCTATCATGTAACAACCCATTTGACCTTCTCCCTGTGTATTCACTCCCTCCTTATGGTTTCCACTTGATCTGATCTCGATCTCTGCTCTGTTACTTCAGTTCTCGCGTCGTTAAGTTTCCTTCATAAACCTTAGGCTTTAACATTTTCTCCAATACTTTTATGTGTAAAGCCGTAACACTCTTCTCTGCACTTCTCCTCTAATTTTGCACTTGCAACCTATGTTACACATAATTACTCAAGATCATACACAAGCTATAACTCAATTACATAATATACACCATATAAACTCATAATTGAGTTATCTATATTAATAAACAAATATTTACGGAGGAATCTCTTCCTTGGCCTAATCTTTTATACCATTGGCCTTTTCTTCCTACCCATAGGCTTACAATCAAACCCATCTAACCCCCAAACTAATTGTCTGATTGATTCCTGGCTAACTCTGTCTATGCCTTTTAGGCTTACATTTATACAAAAAGGTTATGTTGAAATAATTATGGTTCAAATACTTAATCTACTGAACTAACTCCTAAATATATTCTAAGTTCACTTTTAACTCCAGTTATCCCTAAGAATCCTCTCTAGTTCCACGAATCATGACACCACTTTCTAGTCTAAGATTTACAATTGATTTCCAACTCTCTCATCAGCACTCATCATCATTCATGTTCTCCTACATTCTAGAGCATTTAAAAATATCTAATTAATTCCTACTCTAATCATTCAAAACATTAATGATTACATACATAGGAATCCAGCTATCTTGAAAACATAAGATGCCCTAAGTTAACTAGACTATGATGAAATTGCTAGGCTATATGCTCCTGCATCAAACTCATAAGGTTAAAAATAATCATGAACTCCTGATCATGTGTTCCATATGTTGATAGAAAACCTCCATGGTCCCAAACTTTAGTTTGTCACTGCCCAAATGCCTTGCACCTTTGTTGTTGTTGTATATTTGTTGTATTCTGGTTCATCTTCCTCTCTTCAATCAATTTCACATTCTAACTGATCCCTCCTCCTATTGTCATTTTCCTCAATCTGGACTATTTCATCACCAACTGCCATAATTCTTCAATCTCAATCTCCAACACATCCTTGGGCTAGTACATACTCTACAACTACATCTCTCTGCACATTGTCCATTCATATTTAAACTGTTGATTACCTTTTTCAACTTTTTCTACTTTAGTTTCTACTATTACTCTTAAGATTTCTTGAGATGTTGTTGTTGATATTGTTGTAGATATGCCTCCAAGTACTTCTGTAGATATTTCTTCCACCCATACTTCCTAAATATCCTTGAAGATATCTCCCTCTGCAACATCTAATTTCTGCTCCATGTCTATAAATTTACTTTCCAATGATTTAATGTTTTCATTCTATCGGCTAACTACCATCATGGAAGCTTCCTTTTCTTCCTTTATTTGATTGTTCTCCTGTGCCAAATATTCTCAATCATCTGCAAAAAACCCGCACTCACAAAACAATTATTAAAATAAAAACCATAAGGCCTCAGTGTGTCTTCTTCCTTTGGAAACATCTCAATATGTTGCTCTAATTTTTCCTCTCTTGTGAGCTCATCAATATGCTGATTTAAATTCTCAAAAGAATTCCTAAGATTGTCACCTAGTCTATCCTCCACACCTTTTGCTTCAATGATGTCTTCTATCCCTCTTCCACTGTAGTGAACTCCTTCATTCTCATTTAGCTCTGATTTTACAACCTAAATACTTACTCTTTTGTTTTCTAGTCTTTTCTCCAAAAGGCTTAACGCATGCCATAAATATGCCATCTCACTTGGGATTTTCCCTAAAAACTCTGTACAATCCTCACTATCTTCTTCTTTGTCACAAGTATAATTTCTTGGTGACACTACTTCTTCATTCTTGATTAGAATAAAATTCTGACCCTCCATCTCTGTGATAGTTTTAGATGTTTTTCCATCACTCTTCCTTTGGCCATATAATAAAATAAATTTCTCTTTTCCTTTACCAATAAAAAATTATTTATCATAAGGTATAATTGTATTATCTCTCTTGAAGATATTTTCTTCACTAAGCAAGGAATTTATGAACTCATTCTGTTGTAATAACTCAACTTAATCTTCTTTTGAAAGATAGTCATTATCATACCATGCTTGGCAACTTTCAACTTCACTCAAGACAATTCCATAAGATGGTTTTTCTTCTACAATATCTGCATTCACACAACTTGTCAGTCTTAAAACCACAAGACCTCATGATCTCACTTGATGATTCAACCACCAATTCCTCCTGTTTTTCCAAGCCCTCTACATGACTCAAAAATATTTTGATGGTCTTCTCTTCAATCTCCTCAAGTCCTTCACTTGGTTGCTTGATATCCTTCCCTATTTCTTCGTACTTTTGGCCATCATCACGATTCAAACTTCCTCTCCTTTGAGTCCTTGCAATATGTTGAAAAGCAAATCTTTTCCCCAACTATGTACAAACATTTACATGAGTGCTATGTATCTCATCATCTTTCAGAACAGAATTTAGATTCTACTTGTCCTCTTCCTCCTTTATGACAATATCAACAAATTCTCTTTCTTCACATGTTTCACTTGCAAACATACACAAATTATCAGATTTAAAATCATGTGATCTTTTGTTCTCACTTGATGCTTCAGTCATCATATCTCCTTGTTTTTCTGAAACCTTCATATGATTCATGAGATCTTCCACAAATATCGAGTCTTCATATCCATCTAAAACTTCACCCTGTTTGCTTCACAAATGGAAACTTCCATTTCTACCTCAACTGCTCTGAGGTTTCCCACCAACCACTTCACTTTATTCTATTGTAGCCTTCTTTGTAACTTAGACCACTTCACTAGATTTTTCCTCAAGGCCCAACCTTGTCTTTGGTTATCCTCTAGTATCATCCTTAATATATTGAGTTGTTCTTTTAACTCAACAATCTCCTTGTCAATCTCCTCTTGACTCATCCTCTTATCATTTGCCTTGGCATATTCCTTCTTCACTTTTCTTCCGTTGTGGTCTTCCTTAGAACCTCTGCTATAAATATCAGTAGCCATCCTCTTCTCTATCATCACAAGTTCCTCACTCACCTACTATGATCTGCATTAAAGCCACTGCAACAGCAAGGCCTCCCCGCTACCACTTACCTCACCATGATTTCCTTTGTACTTGGTATTTTCGCAAGCACTTGGTTCTATATTCTCTGGAACCTCTTTGAGCACTTCTCTTTGCTCCTTCTAGGCTTCAACTCATCTATAACTCTTACAGCTATCTTCTTGTATTTCAATCACCGTGAAATACTAGGTTCTTACCACCTCTTCTTTCTCTAAGAAAGTCTTACCAACTTCTTCATTCCTTAGCAATTCTACCCACATCCTCTATGGAATTTCCTTTATGATCCTTTTCTGAGCTGCAACAAAACTTCTGCGGTAACAAGTATCCTTCTTGCTACACATGCCTCACTAAGCTTCTCTCCTTTGAGCTTAGTCTTTTGACATCTCTCTGGTTCTCTCCTCTGGAACCAATTGAGCACTCCTGCTCTAGGTTGCTACAATCTTCTCAGCTTCAAGACCTCTGCATGATCTATTCTACCATTCACCTATACTTTGGATGGATTTTCCTCTGTCTCCTTTGCATCTGCAAATTATTCTACACTTTATCTCTATGTGCCTAATGCTTGTTAGATTAAAATCTAATCTCCTCTTGCCTGCACACACATCTTCAAAACATAACTCTTAGAACAGAGTTCTCTCAAAGAATTATTTCATACAAAATTTTCTTATTCTCCTCTGATACCAAAGGATGTCAGCCTAAGCTACAAACACCATAATGATGCAGCCTAAGTCACATATACCCACAATATGCAATAAAATGTCATGTCACACTAGGTGTGTCCTAGGAATTCCACGTATTCCTTACTTAGGAAAATTCCTTTTACATTAAGGTTTTAGGCTTCTTAATTAAACTTCATGCAAAAAAGTTTGATATGACTAACCCAAAGTATAAACTTTAATAACTCTTTGATTAATATCACCTCCGTGCTTATTAACCATACCCAGGTCTTAGACTTTGGTTAATTCTTAACCTAACCCGAATTCACCAATATTGCTTATTTCTATTATAACTCTCGTATAATAGAAATATTACATAAACCACTTAAACCTTACCTTACCAACATTCCACAAAATTTTGCACATTTATCGATGATCCCTTTATCGCGTTCAACCTCTACCATTGATTTCACTCCTTCATATCAGTGGCTATCATGTGATCTCCAACCTTAACCCATTCACCTGTCGGAACTCAAAGAAGTTAAATTTATTTGAATAACTCATCAGATCTGCCAATAAACCTGCACACACCTTTCCGTGCAATTATCGTCCAATTAATCACTGAATGAATGGTCAGGATTATTGTAAATCAATGTGGTTTTAACCTTGTTGTATAAACCCTCATCACGTCCAAATTCTAAATTAAGGTCCATGCTTGTTTGCATGTGATATCCATCTGATCAATCACCCAACGGATGGCTGTGATCTATCTGGACTTCAATTGGATTAAGTCACAATTCTTAACTTTCTCAGGTCTGTAATTGAAATACTACTTATGGCTTTGAGGTCACGTGAGAAACAACTTTCCTCTCATGATTTTCATTCCATCCTTCTACTAACACATACCTTAATCTCTACCGCTCAACTTCATGACTCTGTTTGCGCTACTTAATCTTGGTCATCTATCTCCTTCGCTCTCATTCATTGATTTGATTGATCCAAGGATTCTTGTGCATTACTACCTTCTTTTGTTTCTTATTGTGCAATAGCCCATTCGGCCTTCTCCCTGGGTATTTGCGCCCGCCTTATGGTTTCCACTTGATCTGATCTTGATCTCTACTCTGTTACTTCAGTTCTTGCATCGTTACGCTTCCTTCATAAACCTTAGTCTTTAAGGTTTTCTCCAATACTTCCTATCTATAAAGCCATAACACTCTTCTCTACACTTCTCCTCTGATTTTGAACCTATATCCTATGTTACACAAAATTACTCAAGATCATACACAATCTATAACTCAATTACACAGTACACACCATATAAAACTAGAATTGAGTTATTTGTATTAATAAACAAACATTTATAGAGGAATCTCTTTCTTGGCCTGGACTTCTATATCAGTGGCCTTTTCTTCCTTCCCGTAGGCTTACAGTCAAACCTATCTAATCCCTAAACTAACTGACTAACTGACTCCTAACTAACTCGCTCTATGCCTTTTAGGCTTACATTTATACATAATGGTTCTATTGAGCTAATTCTGGTAGATCGTTAATCTCCTGAACTAACTCCTGAATATCTTCTAAGTCCACTTTTAACTCCAGTTATCCCTAAGAATCCTCTCTAGTTCCACGAATCATGACACCACTTTCTAGTCTAAGAGTTACAATTGATTTCCAACTCTCTCTTCATCACTTATCATCATTCAAGTTCTCCTACATTCAAGAGCATTTACAAATATTTAATTAATTCCTATTCTAATCATTCAAAACATTAATGGTTACATACATAGGAATCCAAATTCCTTGAAAACATAAGACCTCCTATGTTAACTAGACTATGATGAAATTGTTGAGTTGTATGCTCCTGCATCATTTAGTCAATGCATTCACATTATCTATAGTAAGTCAAACATTCAAACTTCCCTTCTCATATAACTTTTTGTTGTCTTCTCCATATCTATAGGACTATCATACTCCTGATGCATTCCTAATTTTATGTATAAATATTTAGTTTTGTGACCTACACGCATAACCACACCCATAAGCTTTCTTTTGTATGGTTGTGAGACTTATAACTACATTGATAAGCTTGCTTCCATGCGGTTGGGGATTAGAGTAAGAGAAACCCTCTCTTCTCATACTAGAACCTGCTGTAGATTATCAATATCAGATATTTACTTTATTTATGTCTAGAAATTAGACTTCAATAGTAAAGAATCTCCTACACATTTAACGTAAATGACAATAGGTGAATGGATCTCATAAAGAGTTTCTCCCTCTTAATTACCAACCACTTTAGTCATCATCATTCAAGATATCAACTTGTTTATCATAATGCTATCATGGATCAACAAAACTATTAGATCATAAAATCAAACTATATCAAGTTCTAAAACATAGATTATGGTGATAACATGTTAGCATCAACTACCTCATCCTCCTATATGAACATTACATAACATTTTTATCAAAAGTTAGAGTCATATGATTAGGGAATATAACAAATTTATCATCATACTTCAAAGATCATAATTACTACCTCATTTCTTTATTATATTATTGTTAAGTTATGGTATGTTCTATGCCTATAATAGTTTACTTCTTTTTCTTATTATATTCCATGGATTAGCAATCACATGTACATAAAGTAAAGTGTAGATAGAACATTAAACAATCGACAGAAGACAAGCCAAGACAAGAGACACAAGATGTGGCGGCTAGCGAGGGACAAACCCCACAATGTGTGGGGAAACCCTTTGATCAAATCTTCTCTTATCTTCAATAATTCAGCAGAGAGGAATAGTACAATAAATCTGATTCATATCAGTAGTAGCAAACCTTAGGTCAGCAGCATCAGCATTAGCAGCTTCATTATCAAACTAGGGCAGATGATATCTCACAAACCATTTGTCGGATTGACTTCATTCCACCACCAAAAGTTATAGCTTTTAGAGGAGATCTAGATGGACCTACAATGTAGTTCCAAAGAGGAGATCTTCTAGTACACGTAGGTCAACCTTTACTTCTGCAGTTGTAGCTTTAGTTTCAGTGGTTTCCGGCTTCAAACTAGGGCAGTCGATATCTTGCAAACCGTTCGTCAGATTGACTTCATTCCACCACCAAAAATTGCAGATTTCAGAGGATATCTAGATGGACCTATAGTGTAATTCCAAAGAGGAGATACTCTAATCCACGTAGGTCAATCTTTACTTTTGCAGTTGCAGCTTCAGTTTCAGCAGTTTCCGGCTTCAAACTAGGGCAGTCGATATCTTACAAACCATTCGTCGGATTGAATTCATTCCACCACCAAAAGTTGTAGCTTTCAGAGGAGGTTTAGATGAACCTATATCGTAGTTCCAAAGAGGAGATATTCTAGTCCATGAAGGTCAATCTTTACTTCTGCAGTTGCAGCTCGAGTTTCAGTAGTTTCTGGCTTCACATGTGAGAGAGAGAGACCCTTTTCTGTGCAGTAGAGAAGAGACTCATTTCTGCGCAGTAGAGAGAGAGAGAGATGTGATGTGATGAGTGAGTCCAAATGAGGAAAATTCCTCTTATATTTATACACAACGTTGGTGTTTGAATAGATGCGACTGTTGGGCTTTTGAGCCTACATGAGTTGTAGGTTGGCTTGATAAT
>APFE031322127.1:158788-180669 GCA_000404065.3 Pinus taeda
CCCATAGAATCCCTCTATTGTTATTTTTGTGGCTTTATATTATTATTGTTAGGTCGGCTAGATTATATTGTGACTCCTTAGACTCCTATATATAGAAAGGATGTTTTGTCATTTGAATCATCCAAGAATTGTTCATTTATGTAATGTAAAGGAGGTTGCTCCCTCGAAGAGGCAGAATTCTAAGGCGTTGATCTATCTTTTCTATCTTTTCTTGAGCTGTTTTCATAATAGTTTATTTCTAAGAAACAAAACTTGATTTGCATCATTAAATTTAAAGAAACTTACCAGTCTATCGTAGATTTCCTTTGAGGTGTCCAGTTCAGAGATGTAGGCCACCAAATGCTTGTCGATAGAGTCTCCAATGATCTTCTTCACTTTAATTTCTCTGTTCTTCCATTTGTTCCTGGCAGCAGGAGGTGCATTTGATGGAGGCTCAACAATATTGCCTCTCATGTGACCCAACACTCCTTGATCCTCCATGGTTAGATTGATAGACATCTTCCATCCGTGATAGTTAGATTTCTCACAAAGCTTGTCTTTGGCAAGAAAGAGTGTTGAGGACCCCATCGTTCTTTTAGGATAGCTTTACTAATATTCTCTTTGGTGATTGCTCTTGCTCTTGCTTGGGCTTTGTCTTCACGTCATCTCTGGTACCATGTTAAGTTATGGTATGTTCTATGCTTATAATAATTTACTTCTTTTTCTTATTATATTCCATAGATTAGTAATCACATGTACATAAAGTAAAGTGCAGATAGAACATTAAATGATCGACAGAAAACAAGCCAAGACAAGAGACACAAGATGTGGAAGCTAGCGAGGGACAAACCCCACAATGTGTGGGGAAACCCCTTGATCAAATATTCTTTTATCTTAAATAATTCAGCAGAGAGAAAGATTACAATAAATCTGATTCATATCAGCAGTAGAAAACCCTAGATCAGTAGCATCAGCATTAGCGGCTTCATTATCAAACTAGGGCAGATGATATCTCACAAACCATTCATCGGATTGACTACATTCCACCACCAAAAGTTGCATCTTTTAGAGGAGATCTAGATGGACCTACAGTGTAGTTCCAAAGAGGATATCTTCTATTCCACGTAGGTCAATCTTTACTTCTGCAGTTGCAGCTTTAGTTTCAGCAGTTTCTGGCTTCAAACTAGGGCAGTCAATATCTTGCAAACCGTTCGTCGGATTGACTTCATTCCACCACCAAAAGTTGCGGCTTTTAGAGGAGATTCATATGGAGCTATAGCATAGCTCCAAATAGGAGATATTGTAGTCCATGTAGCTCAATATTTACTTTTGTAGTTGCAGCTTCAGTTTCAGTAGTTTCCGGCTTCAAACTAGGGCAGTCGATATCTTGCAAATTGCTCGTCGAATTGACTTGATTCCACCACCAAAAGTTGCAGCTTTCAGAGGAGGTTCAGATGAACCTATAGTATAGTTCCAAGGAGGAGATCTTCTAGTCCACGCAGGTCAATCTTTACTTCTGCAGTTGCAGCTTCAGTTTCAGCAGTTTCTGGCTTCACATGTGTGAGAGGGAGACCCTTTTTTGCATAGTAGAGAAGAGAATCATTTCTGTGTAGTAGAGAGAGAGAGAGATGTGATGAGATGAGTGAGTCCAAATGAGGAAAAGTCCTCTTATATTTATACACAATGTTGGTGTTTGAAAAGATGCGACTATTGGGCTTCTGAGCCTACATGAGTTGTAGGTCGGCTTGATAATAATTCCATAATCAAAATAAATTCATATATTCATGAATACTTATCGGAATTGGATGATATTTATATCAATCCTACACCTCTCGATGAGGGTAATCTAATAAAAATATTATAAGACATGAACAATTATTCAATCATTAGGGCAGTGCATCCAGATTTATTACATTTGTCCAATTCACGAAGTTTATCAAAATCTAAACAAGGCCAACAAAAATATTCTAATATCAATCTTATTGTTATACTTGTATCATTATTATTATCATTCTTTTCACAAGCATTAACAATGGAAAAAAGCTACCATATATAAAAAACAATGAGCTAGCCTTCTTTATGAAATCCATAATGTCTAAGAATGATAGATGTTAGCCAAACATCAAATATACCAATAAATAAAAAATTAATGTTTCTAAGCGGCTTCATAGAATCAAGAAATTCATCATGTATAAAAATTAAGATATTTTTTCAATAGCAAGTGTACTATCTAAAATTTGTTTTCATATGCATGCATGATCATTTGTGAAGGTGATATTCCGATCATACCCTAGAGCTTATCTTTCCATCCAATATTGCAATTGAAACATAACATTAAAAAAACAAATCATATAAACCTTTTAGTATTTAGATAGTTGTCTATCTTATTATTTGACATTGGTAGCTGGAGCACTTTGTCAACTTCATTGATATTAGAAACTGTAGCTCTTCTCTTCCTACACTAGCCATATTTTCTTGTATCTCAGATGATCCTCAAGGAGGATACACTCATCATGTCCTATCAAGAGGTTCGAAGTATCCAAATACTCACATATTCATTCAAGAACTACAAGTAATAGTAAAACAATAAACTCAAATAGGAATATAATTACAAGGAGGTTAAACATAAATATCAAAGGTAGTTATATTTTAACAAGAGGAGATCAACTCCCTCTTGAAATAGCCTTCAAGATTCATTACCATCTATTATCCATATGATAATTTTCCTTCAGTATTTCAACCAATTTCATTAGAAACCAAGCCTAATGGAGAATATCCCAACTATGGATTCATTAAATCTGTCATAATTGCTTGAACATCTTCACATTGATCATGCTAGGGTTTCTATTTTTCATATCTCAACATTTTTCCATAAATAAGGGTTTCTTCCAAACCCTAACCTCATAGTGTACATTAACCATAATAACCAAATTTCCTATGGTTTCATTCAAACTGTAGTGTTATTTTAGGTCCCCTCCATCTTGTCTTACTTCCATCAAAGGCATCTTCATAGGGGTCATTGTCAATGACTTTTCTTCTCCCACAATGTAGTTCAAAATGCACTCAGAATTTTAATGTCCTTATCTAATATAGATTATATCATTATAATATTTTTCATCCATATTGATTCTCTTGGAGTGGAAAAATAGGAAGAATCATCTCATAAGACCATATTTACTAGTAAGTCCCAGTTAGGAAAATTAGGGTCTTCAACCTTCCGACAGAATTTTGAGGCATCAAAAAGAATATTTTGGGTGGTTAAAATTTGGTGTTTAAGTACTGGAAAAACTAATTGTATTCTAAAATCAAACAATTTTACATCAACACAAGAAATGCCTCAAATATATGCTATATTCAAAAGTTGTGCCATTTAAAAGTTAACCTTCTTGTTTTAACTACCATGGTTTGACAGGATTCCAAGTCAGACCCAATTATTGATGGAAAATGGCCTAGACATGTGATCATGATGAATAATAATCTATAAGAATCAATATTGTAACTCTATCTAAGAGTTGAAGGTGTCAAACTTAACCATTAGGAGCTTGTCGAGTTGTGTTGCAATTGTGCCACTAGGAGGAAAAGGGGTTTCATTCTATTTGAGTACATTTTATTCCATATATGAGAAGAGTAGCTTAGAGTGGATATAAAGAGAGATATAAAAGGGTTTGTCAACCATAGTAGCCCACAACCCACATGTCTCACTAATTTTTACTTGCATCCATTTACTTTCAAAGAAAGAGAGAGCAGAGAAACCTCACCTTCTAGTTGGGTTTTCTCTCATAAGGGTTTCCCAAATCATATGTTGTGTTATTTTGGTTGTGAGTGATTAAATTTTTGTCTAATATCTATTTTATACATTTTATATATTACATGCATGAATATAACCACTTAATAAATATATAAGTCTAAGGAAAATAACCCTCATAGTATAGATTTCAAATTTTAAGTATAATTTTTATCAGATCTTTTGTGAAAAATTGTCCAATGCAACATCCATAGTGATTTATATATCGTTACCTAAGTTGGTGCTCCATGGTATCCCAAGTGCATCCAGACATGACCAAAGAAAAACTTTGTTGCCTCTTTCTTGTTGATTATCTTTTTATAAGGAAAAAGAATGCACATGTTTCTAAACCTATCAATTACCATCAACATGCAGTCATGTCCCTTCTTAGTTTTTTGTGAACCTCCCACAAATTCTATAGAAATTATTTCCCAAGGACAAGTGGGTATAGGAATGGGATGGTATAGATCATGTTTCCTATTATAGACATGTTGGTTGAAAAAAGCATATATCCTTTTATGAACCTAGCTACATATCCTTGCAAAGAGGAATATAAAAGTATAAACATGTAAGGGGATGAACTCAATATGTATTTCTATGTTAGGCTAGATGTTAGAATGTTTGATTCATAAGGTAAAGTCATAATGCACAATTTGAATCTTTGTTTCATAATATTGTGACATGAGTTTTAAGCCCAAAATATCTCTTAATTCTGCTAGTTATAAGAAATAGGCATAGTACTCTCTTTAAGAATCTAGATATACTATTCTCCATGAGAAGATAACTAGTTAGTGGTGTTATAATCACTTTAACCCCATTAATAGAAAACCATAATATATTTCATCCATTGTGGACTTTTATTCAGTCATCCTAAGAAATTATGAACACAACCAAGGAATTTTAGCCCAAATTAAATCCATAAAGTTAGTAAATACCCCAACCAAGTTCTGTGAGGGTCAACATGAGCCATATCAACTACCAAGAGTGGAAGAAAAAGAGAGAGGAGATGGGGAATAACACCATGAAAGCACTAGACATTCCAACAAAGTCATATGTTTGGCCTAAGGTAGAGAAAAATTTAGGAGGATGACCCATAATAAAAGGATATCTACTTATGCATCATATCTTCATTTTCCAAGTCATGTGTGAACATGGGACAACAATAAACCATTCACAACCCCCAAGTGAGTACTAGTGATATGTGAGTATTAATGTGTGAAAACCATATACAACAATAAGAGTGATAAGTTATAACTAATTCCTAAAATACATATGACGATAAAAGTCATAAGTTACATATAATTCCAAAAATATTAAAAGAATAACTCTAATAATCATAAAGACAACCATACACAAAATAAATGTATAGTTGCTATTTGAAGGTTTATCTGGTTGGTGTTGTTGTTAGATTGTAGAACTAGAGAATAAGCCACAATTTCCATGTTGTTGATTGATGTTTTAAATCTAAAACTAGACATCATTAGGAGAAATTTGTCAAAAACAGGTCAATAATAGGTTTATTTAGAAACATATTTAATATAAATAAATGAATATTTTTATTTATATAGAAAATATTTAATCAAGTATTATTACCTATTTAATAATATTTTATATTTTTAAATTCCATCAAACATTATGAAATGTCTTTCATATCCCTCTTACAAGTTAAATATATTACTTTCCCCATATCCCTATCTTATGAGCTAAATGTACGCATGTATGTGCGTGCACACACACATACACAATCACTTATCTCTTATCCTAAATCACTTTCACAACAACCACATTCCATTCATTTTTTTTACACACACAGATTCATGACAAACACAATCCATATTTTTTGTTAAAACATGAAACTTCCAAAACAGTGCTCATAATTAATATGTATTATTATTTAAATTAAACAATTTTAAGTGATTTAAATAAGATTTATTGATTAACCTAATAATTCCTCTTCATATATCCTTCATGAAAGGATTCCCTTTGTCCCTTATATTTATGTCATGACCACTAATTCTCTTGTGTATTTGTCAAAGGAAACCCTTTCTTAGGGTGAGTTTATAGTATATACCTACATAAGGGAGAGGAAAATTTGGTTAATAATCACTTTGCATATTACTCCCTCTTATCAATTTCTATTGATCGAGAGTCAATTTCAACTCCTAGAGATTTTCTTTTAGTATTCTATGAGAGGTTTGGGGTTACTATGATGAATCTAAGATGGAATTTTGACTTGTGGGTCTTGATTATTTTCTAACATGGATTCAAATTACTTTGAGATTTGTTCAACCCGTGGTAATTATGCTACCTTGATATATTTTTTGGGGGCTTGATCTTTCCCACACTGTTATTTCAGATTGGTGCTAGAATAAATTGCGTGTTCCACTAGCTAACCATAGTGAGCATAATTCTTCATGCCTCTCATATTTTCTATGTTTTTTGTTGGTTCCCCAGAAAGAATTAGTTCTTCTGACTGGAGAATATTCTATGTCCTTATTTATGGGCCAATGTAGTGAATATTTGGGTCTTCCCATGATTCTTTGTTAGGCTCCTATAATACTAGTGATTCCCACATTACTATTGTCAATGTATCCCTTATTTTTATTATTGTTCCACTATTGTCCTCATATTGTTATTAGTATGCCCCATAGAAACCCACTATTGTTATTTTTGTGTCCTTATGTTATTATTGTTATGTCGGCTTGATTATATTATGACCCCCTAGAATCCTATATATAAAAGGGAGGTTTAGTCATTTGTATGATCCAAGAACTATTCATTTGTGTAATGTAAAGGAGGTTGACCCCTCGAAGAGGCTAAATTCTAAGGCGTTGATCTATCTTTTCTATCTTTTTGTGAGTTGGCTTCCTAACATTTGGTATCAGAGCTTTGGATTCTAGGGTTTCGCTAGTCCAAACAGGTCATCATGGAATTTTCCCTATAATGTTTTTTCTGTGACATTTCAGAAGCTACAACAAAAAACCATTTGAGCTGAAATCATTCTGAACTTCAGGTCCAAATTTCAAAGTTTGTCTCGCTATATTTGTGGAGATATGATTTGAGGAAGTTAGGGCTTTGGTAGACTCCTGAATTACATTCCAAACAAGTGACCTGGGGAAAATTTTCATAACTTTTGTTTTGTGCATCAGATTGATATTTCATTAGAAGTTTCAAAATGAGGATGGCTTTTAGTTTTTTGTCTATGAGTTTAAGGTAATAAGGTCAAAACAGTAACACGTCGAACATCGTACAAGTTGGCTTTATTGAATTAGTTTATAATCAGGTCACAGTGGGATATTTGCCATAACTCTTCCCTGGAGAATCCAATCTTGATCAGACTTGTAGGGTTAGAAATAGGAATCAAAGGGATATCATAGTATGAGATTTTAGATATTCAAGATCCATAGTTACATAGATACAACAGATTCAATATCAAACTCTTACAATGTGAAAAAATAGGTGTGTAGTTTTTTTTAAATTTTGCATAAGATTGGTTTGAAAAATTAGTTTGAAGGAATTCAAAGGGAATAGTGAAGAATTATTAGCATTAATTAATGCCTTGGAGAAAGAAAATGGAAACACCTAGTAAGCAACCTAAAAGCTCTAGCATGACTTGTGCACAAGAGGAAGAAATGAAACATGATATATCAACATTACAAAACCAAGTACAACAAATTTCACTCTCACTAAAGGTAAATGAAGCCAAGATGAATGGTGTGGAAGCTAATATGAATAGAATGCAAGTTAATATGGATGGTGTGGAAGCTAAGATGGATGGCATGGAATCTAAGATGAATGGCATGGATGATAAGATGGAAGAATTGAAGATAAATTTGAATAAGTTGCTACAAGAAATGGTCACTAATGGTGAAAGGGTAGTAAAGGAAACTCATGATGACAACAAAAGAAATGTTAATCATGATTTCATACACTCTAATATTGGATTGAATACCAACCATGTTTAAAAAATCGATATGAGGAAGTTCGATGGCAAGGATCCTGGAACATGGATACTACATATGGAGCAATTTTTCGATCTCCATAATGTGCAATACACACAAAAGGTACGCATTGCAACTTTATATTTGGAACCAAATTAGTTTGTATGGTATCAATGATGTTGCTCTTGTAAACAAATTGTCACTTTGGAAATTTTTATAGAATAAATGATATGACATTATGAGGATACAAAAAGCAACACCTTTTTTAGCCAATTGATAAATCTCGAACAAAAGGGTTCAATGATGGAGCACATTTAGTGATCCAGATGGATCCAAGAACACTCTCTAAGTCTCCAAAATCTTGTAAAATCATGCCAAAGATCAAAACCATCGTAGGAGAAGAGCCCTTAGAATGGCTTAAAAACATTATCGAGAGGCCAAAAACACGTGAAAACAGTGAAAAAGTAGAGTATCGAAGGCATAAATAGAGAATGCATAGTAGCCGTCAGATCTAGTTGATAAACGGTCCAGATTTAATCGATGAATCACAATCGGTGGTGGTAATCAGTGGATATTAGTGTAGACTACATAACACTTGTGATGGTGACTAGCAAAGTCAACTAGGACCGTCGATCAAGTGCATAGATCAATGGCCCATGTTGCATCGCAGGATCGCTATTGGAGATCACAAGAGCACTTACAATGGCCCGGGGTTATCACGATGTGTGATTGCAATCAATCGCATCACGATATGGAAATTGGGGCTACACAAAGGAGCAGGCATATACACTTACACATCTGTGATCTGATGAACCAGACCCGATGGTTATATAAATATTATTTCATAAGATTTGAGATCCGCAGAAAAGGCATTTTTAATGTATTTTGTGTATTTCATTCATTTAATGAAATACAAGGGGTGAAGTGTCGATGCGATTTCCAGACCTGAAATGGTTCCTTAAGGCTATTATATATTATTTCAGATCCGCCATAAGCCATTTTTTAATGCATTTTTACAGTTTTAATGTATTTCTAAAATACAAAGGGGAAACTTGGAGCATGGTCGAGGCCACTTGCGATATCGATGGAGAACATGCCCAATAAAGGAATATATTGTAATTAAGGACTTTTGAAGTCCAAAATGAACTATCTTTTGGCGGAATTTCACAATCGCGAATGCATTTTCCTATGTTAGTAGAAAATGATTGTGTTTTAGATTCCGAAGGATTTCAAGGGCCTGAGGCACTCTTACATTATAGAATAGGTGGCCACCTCCCCTTTAGGTGTTATGCAATGATTGTGTAATGCTAGAAGAAGGGTTCAAGCAGATAGAGGTTGGGAGATAGAAATCCGAGAAGGAGAAACAAATAGGTAGCCGAAATAGTAGGCAGTGCTAAGACAGAGCTAAGACAGAGATAGAGAGTGATTCAAAGAGTTTGTGTACTCAAAGAAAGCTTGAGAGGTTCAAGCAAACTCTTACTGTTATATCTGTTGTGTATTGAGTCTCAAATTGAGCTCATACTGTTGTAAAAGCTCTGCTTGAAGACATAATATAGAGGCCACCACTGAAGGCTGGACCAGGAGATGTAGCCCAGGAGTATTGGGTGAACTCCTTATTAAACTTGTGCTTTTATGTGTTTGTCTATTATAGTCTTTTACTGCTTCATAGTCTATGTATATCGCAATATGATCGATCCATTGAATAAAATAGCATGGGCAAATACATGCACATGAGTCTATAATACCTCATTAATTGTCTTAGATCTCCTTATCAGATCAAGTGGTATCAGAGTTTTATGGTGCTAAGGTTCGATAAGCTTATGTTGGATTGGTGAATGATAACTAGGTCAAAGCTCAAATTAGGAGAAGGAGGACTGGTTGAAGCTAACCTAGAAATTGGTAGAGACTATCCTAGGAGGAAAATGGCTGAAGAAAATCCCTTGGAATCAGATTCTTAGTTCATGGATAGTTTCATGACCATGAGAGCCATGGTAGAAGAAATGTATCAAGAATTTAAGAAAGGTCGAAGTGAAGATTCTTCAACCTCCAAACAAGACAAAGGAACAAAAGAATCTCTTCTAGATGGCCATTCTGAAGGCAAAGGGAAAGGAAAAGAGGCTCCTCTATCGCACCTCCTAATAGCCCTGAAAATAAAAAGAAAAAAACATATTTGATTAAATTAGATGTTAAATTTTATTTGCCAATATATGATGGAGAATTAAATGTAGAGAAGCTAGATAGCTGGATTAGATAGATTGATGTGTATTGCAGGGTGCAGAGCATTGATTTAGATAGGAGTAAAATTTATCTGGCCAGCCTATGCCTTGGAGGAACTGCCTTGGTATGGTGGGAAGGCAGGACACAAGTTGACTTGAAGAAGCATGGTAAAATTCTTTCTATCTAGAGTGAATTTGTTTCTGCATTTAAAAAATAATTCTATCCACTAGCTTATATGCATCAAACTATGATGAGTTAGCAAACTCTTCTCCAATTAAAATGGCAAAGTGTACAAAGCTACACCCAATAATTTAGAAAAAGAGCTTTGACTCTAGGAATTTCTTTATACTCACCTGAGACTTTGTTGAAGTATATAGGTGGTCTACATAGATATTTGAGGCACACCATTCTCATGTTTAACCCTACTAACATAAATGAGATATCTATTCAGGCTACCAATCTAGAGGTTAGAGGCAAGAATGTGAACCCAGAGATTAGGGGATCATCAAAACCCACTGCAAGAAAGAACAAGGAAAAGAGGAAGCATATATGGAAAGAGAGGAAGGCAAATGTTGTACAAAAGGCCAAACCTTCATGCACTCACTACAAGAAGGATGGACATGATGATGAATGTTTTTGGTCTTTGCATTATGAGCTGAAACCCAAGAGGTTCGATGGCAAGAGGAAGAAGATTGTTGCTGCTATACATAAAGATTTGGGGTTAGACTTAGGTGATGAAACAACAATCACAGCCATAGGTATTAAAGGTAAAGATTGAATCATCTACTAGTAATTTTTCATAAACTATTGATAGTGAAGAAAATGAGAGGAAAAGACATGATATTTTTCATATTATATTTATTTCCAAGCAATAAAAGATTGATACTTTGTTTCATAGTGGCTCACAAGTAAACTTAATATCTGAAGCAATTATAAAGAAGTTGGGATTACTAACCACACCTCACAAGAAGCCATATCCATTTGGTTGGGTATGTGATAAAGCAAAGCTACAAGTGACTAGACAATGTAAACTTAGGTTTTCTTTTGGGACAACATTTATAGATGAGGTTGAGTTAGATATCGTTTCCTAGGATATATGTGGAATTGTTTTAGGAAGTCCTTACTTGTATGATAGAAAATTCATTTTCTATATAGCTGAGAATAAGTATCAACTCATTAAATATGGAATCGAATATATTGTAAGAGCTCATAAGCTCAAGAATAATTATACTCTCATAAACTCAGGGCAGATGAAAAGAATTGTAAATTCATGCAAGCAATTTTTACTGATGGTTGTAAAGGAAAATAAACTTGATAAACCCAATGAATTTGAAGGCTGTGATGCTAAACAACAAGCTAATTTAAAAAAATTTGTTTCAGAATATGATATCTTATTTCAAGAACATAAAGGTCTGCCACCCAAAAGGGAAATTGTACATGATATTAATTTGCAGTAAGATGCTCCAATGCCTAACATCGAAATGTACAAGTTATCTGCTTTAGAGAATGCAGAGATCAAGAAGCAGGTATAGGAGCTACTTGAGAAAGGGTTCATAATGCCAAGCACATCACCATGTGGATCTCCAATCATGTTGGTGAGGAAGAAAGATGGTTTGTGGATGATGTGCATTGACTATAGAGCACTGAATAAAATAATGATCAATAATAGTTATCCCCTTCCTTGCATTGATGATCTATTGGATGAGTTGAAAGAAGCTGTTTACTTTTCCAAGATGGACCTACACAGTGGTTACCATCAAGTTAGAGTAGCAGAACAACATGCATGGAAGACTGCTTTCAAAATAAAGCAAGGGCTATATGAATGGCTAGTTATGTCTTTTGGCTTAACTAATGCTCCTCCGACTTTCATGAGAGTTATGAATGATGTACTTAGGCCTTTTATTGATGATTCTGTAATTGTATATTTGGATTACATTCTTGTTTTCAGTAAAACATGGCAAGAACATTTGAAGCATGTAAGATAGACTCCAGATGTTCTGAAAAAAGAAAATCTCTATGTTAAATTATCAAAATGTGAATTTGGTAAAACATCTTTGAATTATTTGGGTCATATTGTAGGGGGTGGTGAATTGAAGATAGATCCCTCTAAGGTTTCATTCATTGTAAACTGGCCTAAATCCAAGTCCGCTATAGAAGTTATAAGCTTCCTGGGAGCAACACAAGATTGGAGAAATCTTATTGCTAACTTTTCCTTAATTGCAGCTCCCTTACATGCTTTAACAGGATTGAACAAGGTGTTTCAGTGGGGAGGCAAATAGCAGAAGGCCTTCGACACCTTGAAATAAAAAATTAGTACAACACCAATACTAGCATTTCCAAATCTCCAACAACCATTTGAGATCAAAACAGATGCCAATGACAATGTCGTGGGAGCAGTGTTGATGCAAAATGGTAAACCCATATGCTATCATTCTGAGACTTTTAATTCTGCAGTAGTTAATTATCCTACATATGATAAAGAATTGTATGCATTAGTCCAGAGTGTGAAGAAGTGGAAACATTACTTAATGCGCAAAGAAACAATTATACATGTTGATCATCAACCACTTTAGTACTTGCACTCACAAACTAAATTGCAGCAATCGAGAAACTATAGGTGGATGGGTTTCCTATAATAGTTTCATTTAGTCATCAGATGTAAAAGAGGCATACACAATAAAGTTGCAGATATGTTGTCCAGACCAATCATAAATGCATCTACTATACTTAAGCATAATTCAGTAATGCATGAAAGCTACATTGAACAATATGCTCAAGATATAGACTTTAAAGATGTATATGCAGCTTTAAGTAATGGAAAAAAGGTAGAAGAATTAGAATACTGTGTTAAAGACCAACTCTTGTATCATTTGAGAAAGCTATGCATTCCACAAACTGAAAGAGTCAACATAATTAAGGAAGCACTTACTTCTCTGATATGAGGTCATTTTGGTGTAAGTAAAATAGTTGTACAGCTGCAAATATACTGCTATTGACCAAAAATGCATGAAACAGTTTCTAGACATGTAAGAAGGTGTACCATGTGTGCTAAAAGCAAGCCCAGCAATAGAAAACTAGGCTTGTACACCCCATTTCCAGTTCCTTCTCATCCTTGGGAAAGTGTTTCGATGGACTTTATTGGGGGATTGTCGAAATCTAGAAAAGGTCATGACTATTTATACGCTATTGTGGACAAGTTAAGCAAAATGTACATTTTAATACCTTGTAATAAGCAGATTATAGCTGAAAAACAACAAAATTGTTCTTTCAGCATGTCTAGGAGCATTTTGGGTTACCCACTTCTATTGTATCTGATCGAGACTCCCGATTTGTTGAGAATTTTTGGTCAAGTCTGTGGGAATTGATGGACACCAAACTAAAGAAGAGAAAAACCTTTCAAACACAAAAAAATGGCCAAACAGAGGTAGTCAACAAGATAGTGATCTAGATGCTCACGAGTTATTGCAGCAAGCATCCCAAGCTTTGGGATGAACATTTATGTTATGTGCAACATGCTTACAACCTTGCTAAACATTCTTCTACACAAAGATCTCCTTTTGAGACCTGTTTTGGTTTTATACCAAGGTCTCCCTTGAATTTTTTCTTTGAAAAATACATCACAGTTGTTGGACACAGTGATGTGGACAAAGAAACCAGATCCATTGAACAGATCCAAGAAATTCACCAGGTAGTGCAGGAATAGTTGGAAAAGAGACAAGTCAATTACAAGGCAAGGCATGATAAACATCAGGTGGAACACAACTTCCAAGTTGGTGATCAAGTCTGGTTGTATATCAGCAAGGACAAAATGCAAGGTGAAGGAAAAATGTTGAAGCCAATAAGGTATGGGCCTTTTAAGGTACTTGAGAAAATTGGTGAGAATGCTTTCCTCCTTGATCTACCAGCATACATGCACATCTATTTAGTGATAAATGCAGAAAATTAAGATTGTTTGAACCTTCATTAATTGAATATCCTAAAGAGCAAAGCCAATTGCCTTCCATTGATGATTTGTTGCCTGAATACCTCAATGAGTTGCAGGAAGATACAATTCTGAATAGAAAAGTGAGGACTATGCACAGAGGGGATGTTGAGTACCTTAGAATCGGGCTCAAAGGTTCAAAACCCAGAAGTGCAAAATGGATAGAGATTGGGTAAGTGAGGCAGTTGTCTCCTCACTTGATTGATGCTTGAAAACGAAATTTTGGTGGTCCAAAATCCTTTTTCAATGGGAAGGCATGATCCAGATAGATCTAAGAACACTCTCTAAGTCTTAAAAATCTTGTAAAATCATGCCAAAGACCAAAACCATCGTAGGAGAAGAGCCCTTAGAATAGTGAAAAAACACTATTGGGAGGCCAAAAACACATGAAAACAATGAAAAAATAGAGTATAGAAGGCATAAACAGAGAATGCACAGTAGCTGTCAGGTCTGGCCGATTAACGGTCCAAAACTAATTGATTAATAACAATCAATGGTAATGAGTGGATAGTGGTGCAGACTACATAACACTTGTGAGAGCGACCGACGAAGTCAACTAGCACCGTCGATCAAGCGCGTAGATCGATGACCCATGTTGCATCGTAGGATCAATATCGGAGATCACAAGAGTGGTTACAATGACCCTGAGTTATCGCAATGTGCAATTGCGATAAATTGCATCGCGATATTGTAATTGGGGCTACGCATAGGAGTGAGCATATACACATACACATCTGCGATCCAATGAACCAGACCTAACGGCTATATAAATATTATTTCATAAGATTTGAGATCTGTAGAAAAGTCATTTTTAATGTATTTTGCATATTTCGTTCATTTAACAAAATACAAGGGGTGAAGCACCGATAAGATAATCCAGATCTAAAAGGGTTCCTTAAGGCTATTATATATTATTTTACATCTACTATAAGCCATTTTTTAATGCATTTTCGTAGTTTTAACATATTTCTAAAATACAAAGGGGAACCTTGGAGCAGGGCCGAGGCGACTTGCGATAGTGATGGAGGACAAAGATGATAGAGGAATAAACCGTACTTAAGGACTTTTGAAGTCCGAAATGAACTATGTTTTGGTGGAATTTCATAGTCATGAATTTATTTTCCTGTGTTAGTAGAAAACAACTGTGTTTGGGATTCCAAAGGATTTCAAGGGCCCAAGGCACTTTTATGTTGTAGAATAGGTGGCCACCTCCCCTTTAGGCATTATGCAAAGATGGTGTAATCCTAGAAGAAGGATTCGAGCGAATAGAGGCTAGGAGACAAAAAGCAAAGAAGGAAAAACGAACAGGCAGCCCAGATTGGCTTTAAAGCCACAGGCAGAGAGCAAACAGGGGAGGTAGTATTGTAGGCAGTGCTGAGATAGAGCTAAGATAGAGACAAAGAGTGATTCAAAGAGTCTGTTCCCTCAGAAAGATTGACAGGTTCAAGCAAACTCTTACTGTTATATCTGTTTTGTATTGAGTCTCAAATTGAGCTCATACTGTTGTAAAAACTCTGCTTGAAGACATAATATAGAGGCCACCACTAAGGGCTGGAGCAAGAGATGTAGCCCAGGAATACTAGGTGAACTCCTTATTAAATTTGTTGTGTTTTTATGTGTTTGTCTATTATAGTCTTTTACTCTTTCATATTCTATTTATTTTTCAATCTGATCAATCCATTGCATAGAATAACATAGGAAAATCCATGCACATGAATCTTTAATACCTCATTAATTATATTAGATCTCATTATCAGATCATTGAGGACTTCTAAAAGTTGAACATAAGGGTAAAAGATATTCCAGAGGAGAATAGGATTGATGTGTTCATAGGGACTTTAAAGAATAATATCCAACATGAGGTTCACCTTTGGGAACCTGATTCATTGGAGACGGCATTCAAGTTAGCAACAAAAATGGAAAGCAAAATTATAGCAACCAGGAAGCCTACCACTCACAACTATAAAGATGGAGGTGTTGTTGCCCCTAGCCTTCAACAACCTACAAGGTTGAAACTACAACAATTGGAAGATGAAAGAGCAAAAGGTCTTTGTTACAGTTCTGATAGCAAATACACTAAAGGTCATAAGTGTGCCTAGAAAAAATATTCTACATAGATTGCAAAGAGGAGGAAGAAAAGGAACAAGAAATGTCAAAAGAAGAGGATATACCCCATGAACAAACCCTAGATAAAGAAGAAATGAATCCGACCATATCTTGTAATGTATTGGCTAGAATTACCACTCCTCAAACAATTAAGATAGGAGGAAATATCAAGAAGAAAAAAGGTAATAGTGTTGATTGATTCGGGAAGTACCCGTAATTTTATTCATTGTAAGGTAGCAAAGGAATTGAATTGCTTCCTATATCTAGCACTAGAGTGTCAAGTGATGGTTTCAAGTGGAGGAACCATAAATTACTTTGGAAAGTGTCATAAGATCAAGTTATCCATGGGAGAATATGTATTGAATAGCCCAATGCTTTCCATTCCAATGGGTGGTGTTGATGTTGTACTAGGAGTCCAATGGCTACAATCCTTGGGTACAATGGATTTTAATTTTCAAGAACTTTTCATGAAATTATGTGCAGAATTAAAGGAAGTTGAATTAAGGGGTATTGCAAGGAAACCAGGAAAGATAATTAGCTCTAACGGTATGACAAAGTTTCAAAATAAGGAACAACGAGGTATAATTGCACAATTATGTTCACTAGAGGTTCCCATATCGAAATCATCTATTTATCTAGATCTCCAAAAAATCTTAGATAATCATTCCAAGGTATTCGAGACTCCTAAAGGTCTCCCACCTATTCGTGATAATGATCATGCTATTCATTTGATTCTAGGAAGTGTTCCTCCAAACATCATGCCGTACAGATATCCCTATGCTCAAAAGAGTGAAATTGAACATATCGTTGTAGAAATGGTAGAGGTTGGTATAATTCAACCTAGTCAAATTTCTTTCTCTGCTCTCATAGTATTGGTGCATAAGAAGGATGGATCATGGTGCATTTGTCCGGATTATAGGAAGTTGAACAAGATCACTATTAAAGATAAATTTCCCATTCCTATCATTGATGAATTATTCGATGAATTGCATGGATCAATTTACTTTACCAAGTTGGAACTTCATTCAGGATATCATCAAATCAGAATGAAGACTGAAGACATTTCGAAAAAAACATTTAGAATTCATGAGGGTCACTATGAATTTTTGGTCATGCCTTTTGGCCTTACCAATGCACCTTCTACATTTCAAGGTTTGATGAATTCCATTTTTAAACCCGTCCTTAGAAAATTTTTGTTAGTATTTTTTGATGATATACTAATCTATAGCAAGTCTTGGAAGGATCATGTTGAACATGTTGATAGGCTGCTCAAACTATTGGAGGAGAAACAATTATAGGCAAAAAGCTCCAAATGTTTCTTTGGAGTACAAGAGGTGGAATATCTAGGTCATATTATATCTCATGAAGGTGTTAAGATAGACCCTAGCAAAATTAAAGCCATTAAGGAAAGGAAAATCCCCACATCCATAAAGCATCTGCGAGGATTTCTCAGGTTGATAGGGTATTATCGTAAGTTTTTTAAGAATTATGGGATAATAGCAGCACCTCTAACAACATTATTGAAGAAATATGCATTTTCATGGACTCCAGAAGCAACAAAGGCCTTCAAACATATTAAGAGGCAATGTGCCAAGCACTGGTCTTAGCTACGCTGGACTTCACAAAAAGCTTTATTGTGGAATGCGATGCTTCATGAAATGGATTTGGTGTTGTTTTAATGCAAGAGGAAAGGCCCATTGCTTTTGAAAGTCGTCCAATCGAGGGAAAGTATTTACACTAAGCTATTTATGTGAAGGAAATGTTGGCAATAGTAAATGCACTTAAGAAATGGTGACCCTACCTAATGGGAAGAAACTTCAAGGTAAAAAAGGATCATGATAGTCTTAAATACTTTTTAGAACAAATATTATCCTCTGAAGAGAAACAAAAATGGGTCACAAATATGTTGGGTTATGACTTTGAAATCATCTACAAAAAAGGGAATCAAAATGTTGTGGCAGATGCACTCTCAAGAAAGGATGAGGATGTGGAAGCATTGTTGTGTGCCATTTCTATTATCCAACTAGATTGGATAAATGAAGCAAGGGAGGAATGGAAGAATGACGAGGAAGTGTGGGCACTCATTTGAAAGTCACAACAAGATCCCAGTACATCTGATACATTTAGTTGGAAAAATGATTCATTATGGTACAAATATCACTTATGCCTATGTAAGAATTCCCAACCAAAACAAAAGATTCTTATGGAATTGCACACTTCTCCCTTAGTAGGGCACTCAGGTTTTTTAAAAACTTACCACAGGGTTAAGAAGGAATTTTTTTGGGATGGACTTAAATCAGATATTCAAAAGTTTGTGGCAGAATGTTTGGTTTGCCATCAAAGAAAAGTTGAAACAATTAAGACCCCAGGTCCATTACAACTTTTATCCATTCCAAGCCAACGTTGGGAGGAGGTTTCAATGAATTTTATCATAAGCTTACCCAAGTCTGGAGGAAAAAGTGTTATCATGGTGGTAGTTCACAAAATTATCAAGTATGCAGACTTTTGTGCATTATCGCATCCATTTAAAGCTAGAACAATTTCTACTGCATTTATGGAAACAATTCAAAAGCTACATGGAAACCCAAAGATTATTGTAAGCGACAGAGATCCCATTTTCACTGGAAATTTTTGGACAAAATTATTTTCTTGTCTCGATACTCAGTTAGCTCACAACTCATCTTATCATCCTCAATCTGATGGGCAAACTAAGATGGTAAACAAATGTTTGGAAGGATATCCGCATTGCTTTGTATTTGATAAATAGATATAATGGGTCAAATGCTTGCCTCTAGCTGAATGGTGGTATAACAATTCCTTCAATACTATAGCGAAAATGGCCCTATTTATGGAACTTTATGGATATCATCGACCATCGATCACATCATATTTAAGATAAAATTCTAAGGTTCAAGCAGTGGAACATCACATCGAGCATCAACAACAAGTTCTCCAACACTAAACGGATAACCTCACATTAGTGTAGAATAGAATGAAACAATAGTCATATCGACATCGTAATGAAAGAAGTTTTGATGTAGGTGATTGGGTATTCCTACGGCTACAACCATATAAACAAATTTCCCTCAAGAAAGCTAAGAATGATAATAAATTATCACCAAAGTATTATGGTCCATACAAGGTGTTGCAAAAGATTAGTACTATGGCATACAAATTGGAGCTTCCTACAACTTCCACAGTGCACCGAGTTTTCCATGTTTCATGTTTAAAGAATGTTATATGTGACAAGCTCCCAATTCAAACAATATTGTTAGAACTTGACGAGGGAGGAAAAATCATATTGGAACCAGAAGCATACAAAGAAATAAGAACTTGACAGCTACGGAATTGATCAATTTCGAATTATCTCATCAAGTGGAAGAACTTATCTACTGAAGATTCCACATGGGAGGATGAGAATTTTATACAGAAGCATCTATAACTACTCAAGTGTTGAGGACAACACTTTTTGGAAGGAGAGGGGCATGTTAGGCCCCTATAATACTAGTGATTCCCCCATTACTATTGTCATTGTATCCCTTATTGTTATTATTGTACCCCTATTGTCCCCATATTGTTATTAGTATACCTCATAGAAACCCACTATTGTTATTTTTGTGCCCTTATGTTATTGCTATTATGTTAGCCTGATTATATTGTGACCCCTTAGACTCCTCGATATAGAAGAGAGCTTTAGTCATTTGTATCTTCCAAGAATTTTTCATTTGTGTAATGTAAAGGAGGTTTCCCCCTCAAAGAGGTTGAATTCTAAGGTGTTGATCTATCTTTTCTATCCTTTTGTGAGCTAGTTTCCTAACATTGTTTGTGATGCTTACATCATTCCCAAGGTTTAAGGAGGTTTTGGTTTGATCAATGTGGTGACTTAAGGAAGCATTTTTTCTACCCAATGTGTGGTCAAATTCTTGGAGGTTTAACCCCTTGGAAAGTGTTGATGCGACATAAATTATTGTCAAGCCAACAAGTTGGAAAAATTTCAGGTAGTTTAGATTGCATGACATCATTTATGATCTTAATTTTAAAATTTATGGGTCCATAATTTTTAAGAGTATTTGGGCCACATGGATGAAGGTGGTAGATTAGGTGTGTTGGAAAAAGTTAGGTAGTAAATTGAGTTGGGATTTGGAGAAGAGACCTAATTAGAGTTATCAAGAGAAAGGAACTTGTATTTATGATATCCTCATTTTCATGCAAAGAATTCTAGGAAAACCAACATTTTTCTTTGGATGGATCTTCGATATTTCAATTCTCATTATTGGAAGTATTGGTGTCTAGCGGCTTGGGAGATTGCCTTGTCCTCTATGGATTAACCTACCTTTATGAAGATCATCAATCTCATTCCTCAAGAACACATTTTCAAGATAAATATTGATATGGACCATCTCATTTGGAGAGATTTGGAGTGGAATTTCGAGTTCCCTTTGACTCAATATGATTCTCATAAGTTGTACTCTATTTTACATGGACATAATGAGTTAGGACCATATTTTCAATCCTAGGTAGGTTTCTATAGATGAAAAAAGTTGTTCAATTCTTTGACTACATGGTGTCAAGTAAAATAGAGTCTCATTTAATATGCTAGTATTTGCTTGGTTGATGATTTATCAAGGTCTCCCATTCAAATCTCAGTTGGCCAAAAGCAACTTTATTGATGGGTTGTGCCCTTTCTACTTAAAATTATAAATATGGAAGCATATTTTATGTAAAGGTTCCTTTGCAATATTTTCTCAACGTCACGTTCGCCTTAGTTGGTTGACATTCTCTAGGACTATCTACATTGATACACAATTTTGTTTGAATATTTTGAATTGGTGATTAGGGACTCCTTATCTAGTATTTGACATTGTTCAAGAGTATCTACTTTATATACTCTTTGAAAACTTTAATGCAAATATATTTTCAATAATTAAGTTAGTTCTTTAAGACCATTTTATTAGCATCATAAAATATATATGTGATTTTTAAAGCCAATGAATGTTTCTTTGTTTAAACATTACAAAACTATATAATTTTTGTTTTAATTACTTTAAAAATCATATATAAATTCTCTATATATATCTTTTTTTCTCTTTTATAAATATTAATTATTTTAAAATAACTAATAATTAAAACATTTTTAATTATTTAAATAAAACTAAATAAATATTAAATTTAATCCAAATAATTTCCTATGTAAATATGTTTAAATTAAAAACTCGATTTCAAATTTATTTTTTATATGGTCTCCTCACCTTTCACTACCAGGTCAAATCATATATGTAATACCATCACCTTTCTCTACCATAACTCTTAGTGCACTTACCTCCCTTTCATAGTATACTCCCTATCACTATCTTTTATATTCTCTCCTTTAATAACTATGGTCACTATGCTATCACTAAACCTTATACTACACTAATGTCTAATGATGACAAATCTTTATCCATCGAGGTGACCTTATGTTGCTTTATCATATTCATAATGTTCCTCAACACTAATAGAGGACAAACATGCATAATAAGTCTTAATTGTTTTATTTATTCCCTTTCTAAATTAGAACAGACAATGAGTACCATAAGGGCCCCCTTAAAGTGAATATAACAAACAATGAGTAGCATCCAGGCCCCCTTAAAGTGATTATTTTCCCACCTGAAGCCAAACAAGGTTAATGCCAACCATGTCCATATTCCATTCAAAAGAATCCAAACAAACTATCTTTATAATTATGGTGTTACCCGAATTTTTTCAACCAAAAGTATTATCAATTCCCCTATCGGATCATATATTATATTGAATATTTTGACTTTTATGAACAAATTATTTTTTTGACATTTAAAATGGAAAATCATATAAACATAAAAAAAATTAATATATG
>APFE031322127.1:227378-244448 GCA_000404065.3 Pinus taeda
CCTTCCTTCTCCATCCAATCTGCACAACCAAACCCTAATAAGTACAAAATCACAATCATTCCACCTACTTAATGGAAAAGTACAAAAACATGTCTTTTATAATGCCAGTAGCTTAGATCCATGCATTTCCACTTATTAGATGTAGTAGCAGCATTGATAGAAGTCTTACTCATCTTCATTGCTTTATAGAGATTAGACTAGTTAAATTAGGGTTTCCTAGGTTTACATGCTTTGATTTACTTTTAGTTCATTTTTGTCAAGTAGCTTAGCCTCCTTTGAGCTAGCTTTCGTCCATCATTGATAAAGCTTCTTCTGTGAGCCTATAGAAGTTGGCTTGAGCCCTAGCGGACTTGTGCCAGCTGACCAAGTGACAGCTGCGACAAGAGCTAGTACTTGTGCATATAGCACCGTCGCTTCCAAGTTTGTACGAACAACCGGGTTGATAAAATGAGAGACAGGAAGCCTCAGGAGTTGTAGCATTATTGCTACAATACTGGAGCTCACCAATATGCATAATATGTGACCCCATATTAAATTGAGGTTCACCTATGTCCCAAAGTATGCAGAAACCTTGGTAAGTAATTACACCTTTCATTTCGTGGGAACGAGGTTTTTTCATGAATGACTATTCACTTTGGCAGTTTCAAGTCTTCATTGACAAGTGAACCATTGTTGGACCCCTCCCAAGGTAGGTGAATTCTCTTGTGAGAGGATGCACCAAGAGGTGAACTAGCTTATATTTTTGTACTTTGAGCAAGGAGGAGCACCATGGACAAGTCAACCAACATTTTATTGTATCAATATGAAAATTCAATAGCCACCAACGTTTTATTGTATTAGTGAAGAAAATATGACACGTAGCATACATCACTTCATCTATTAGCTATATATTCTCATTAAAGAATAGGTATGTGAAAACAATCAAAATAGTATTGAATGGTTTTGCACTTGAAGTTAAATAGAAATTAATTTTGGAATTAATATCTCGACAACCTTAATGGTGAGATTCATTATGCATAGAAAGAGAGATATCCTCATAAATGTGAAAAAATTGAAAATATCAATTCAACCTTATGTATATCAAGGCCACAACTACATAAGTTATTACAAAACAAGACAAGATGGTATATTGCAAGAAGTATCTCTCTTGAAAGAGAATCTTATATGCCTTCAACAAAAAGGTGATCAAAAATTTTTACACAATTCAAATGAAAGTGTTTAGGATAAATTCACATTATCTATTTTTATTCTGAGATGGTGAAGAAAATGTCTGAGAATAACTTGGTGCTTATACAAGCATTCTCACCATGGCTAGTAAGGTCTGCTTGTCACATACAAAATTTTGGATTGTTGCAGTTAACTCAATCACAATTCCATTCATCATAGTGCAAATGACCAAGTCCATTGTCCAAAACACCTCTCTTATAAAATGATGAGAATGTTAAGAGCCATTTATATAACCACTATGTGCCCTAAAATAAGCTAGGCCTTACCTCTATGGCCCTCAATTACCAAGTGTCAAAATCCTTAGGGCTATTAAGAAAACCATTGAGGAAACACATGGAAATGTGTAGGTAAGTTTCAACAAACTTCAAATATATTATTGCAAATAATAAAATAGTCCAATTCAATTTGATTTGACATGATTTTTTTTGTTAATAAATATGTCACTAGCCAAGTTCCTATTGGACAGATCCATAAGGGATCTGCAACAAGCATTCCCATTAAGATATTGAAGCTAAATTGTATAGAAAAATAATTCCAAACTTGAAATGGTTGCAAGAATATATAGTAGAGGAAACGGATTCTCTTGCACATTTCGAAGCACAAGTTCCCTAATCCCTATTTCAAGAATTGGGAAACTTCAATTAAATTTTCTTAATTGTGAACATAGTGCACTTCCGCTAGATTTCCCATGATTTTTTAAATAAATATATGTTAAGCGTTATATAATCCCCATGTTTTCCCAAAAACCTCTTATTAAGTCCTAGATATTGAGTGATTACATTTCTATTCTTATAATGTTATGTATGCTAGAACCTCTCATGGTCTCAGTTTATTATATTTGTATCCTTTGTCTCTGTCTCTCTTTCTCTCTCACACACACAAAAGAGACCTAATCTTAGGATCACAAAATATTGTCTTGTTCATTGTATTTATTTTAAAAGGAGGCTTCCCCCTCAATTTGAACTGTAATTATTGGTTTCTTATCATTTCTAAGGGTGCAAGGATCATAAAATTTGGTACCAGAGCTCTTGATCCTAGGGTTTTTCTTTCTCAAACAGGTCATTGTAGAAATTTCATTATATATATATATATATATATATATATATATTAATTACGGGAGTTTCAGATAGTGAAACATGCAGAACATTTAGAAACATCTCAAGAAATATCTGGTTCAAGTTTCAGATCTTGATTCCCTATATTTTCAAAGATATGGTAAAGGAAGTTAGGATTTCTGAATGCTCCCAAATTTTGTCTCAAGCAGGTTAGTTCAAATTTTTCTCTATAATTTTTTTTATGTGAGGCTTAAGACCATGAAACTTATACCATGTTGAGGAAAAGTCAACATGAACATATGGCACAAGTTACATAATTTGGTTCACTATATTTTCAGATATATGCACGAAGAAAGCTAGGGTTTTTGTATGCTCCAAAATTTCCTTGTAAGGCTTCATAAAGTGAAACTTGAACCATATTAAGTAGAAATATTGGGGAATAGTTGGTTCCATTTTTAGAATTTGGTTTGCTACACTTTGAGACCTATGCTCTATGGAGGTTAGGGCTTGTAAACAATCATGAAATAGCTTTTAAATAGGCCATATTGGTATTTTTGCTATATCTTCTTGTCTGTAAATTTTTATACCGTGAAATATTCAAGAATTTTAGGAGACATACAAAAGTACCTTAGGTACAGGTTCCAAAATTACATTTCAATAATTGGACACATGGAACACTATAAAATTTTGCTTGTGAGAAGAGGCCAAAAAATCAACAAGTTCTGGGAAAGTTATTATAACTTTCAATTGGCACATAAAATTTAGTTTACACCTTTGAGATTACAAAAAAAACATATTATAATATCGTAGAATTTTTTTTTAGTTCGATAAGGCCTCAAATATTATAGATATATCAATAAAACTTCAATCGTTCTGATATTCTCCAAATTAAGGTACAATACTTATTAGTGACTTAATTTTTCATTAGGAGATCCCATATTTTTTGTTGTAATAAAGAGGAGGGATATTATTATTTTCCAACATGCCTCCAAAGAAATCTATTGCACCAATTAAATATAATGAATGCCCACCCTTGACACATGAATAAAGTGAAGACACATAATTTAGGTTGTCTCAATTAAAGAAGACAATTAACGAAATTGATGGTAGTATGTTGAAAAAGATGGATTTATCAAGATCTCGAGAAAAACTTAAAAGATAAATGCAAAAGAAGGTGAATGAAAATAAGGAAGAAATACAAAAATCCATGATTGCTATGGAAAATATTCTCATGGAGGGGCATCTTAAAAGGCATGTCGAGATCCAAGGAAATCATGAAAATAAGGAGAATAATGTTGTTGAGAATCAATCTCATATGGGGAGTATGCTATCATAATTGGAGAGCATAAATGTTGAATTGCATAACCATAATTATGAATTTCCAATCTAAGATCCACATCACCAGGGCTTTAATTCAACACCAAGGAACTACTACACTCTGAAGATTGATATGAGGAAATTTGATGGTAATGATCTTGTAACATGGTTATTTCATATGGAGCAATATTTTTATCTACACCAAGTGCCATTCTTACAAAATGTAAGTATTTACAACCATGTTTTTAGAATAAGTACAACATGTATGTTATCAATGGTTTTGTGAAAGAAAAATAATTATGTTATATCTTGGTACATTTTTGTATAATATTTGATAGAACATTATGGAATATTAAGAGCAGAACATTCTTTAGTCAATTAGTAAATATTTGACAAAAAGGTCCTGTTATAGAGCACATTCAACAATTCCAAAAGCTGAGTCTCAGAATAAAGAATATTTCATAAGATAACTTGTTTGACCTATTTGTGGGTACTTTAAAGGAAATAATCCAACATGAGGTGTGTCTCTTTGAACCTAAATATCTAGAGCATGTTTTCAGTCTGCAAAGGAAAGTTGAAAGTAAAAATATGACCACTAGAAAATTGGTCACTAATAACTATAGAGAAAATCATGCACCCTTTCCTAAACCATCAAATTTGAATCCTCAACAAATGGATGAAAGAAGAGCAAAGGGAATATGTTTCAAATGTGATAAAAAGTATAATAAAGGGCATGAATGCATTGAGAAGAAATTATTCTACATACATTGTGAAGACCAAGAAGTGAAAACTTCACAAGATCTAAAGCTAGAAGAAACTACTCCAACAATCTCATGTCATGCATTGGTCAACATCAATACTCCACAAGCCCTCAAGATAAAAGGATATATCAAAAGGAAAAGGGTAACAATATTGATTGATTCAGGTAGTACCCATAACTTCATCAATTAGAAATTGGAAAAACTTCTTAATTTCTTTGTATATCCAACGCCAAAATTTCAAGTGGTGATTGCAGATAGAGGTACCATAAATTGTTCAAGTGTAATAAGATTAGGCTAAATGTGGGGGATTATTTATTGGTTACTCCCATGATTTCAATCCAAATGGGTGACTCTAATGTTGCATCAGGGATCCAATTGTTACAATCATTGGGAATAATGGTTGTTAATTTCCAAGACCTTTTCATAATATTTTTCTCAGAAGGAAAGGAAATTGAGCTTACAGGTATCTAAGGGAAACCTAGTAAAGTGATAATCTCTAATAACATGAATGAATTGCTAAAAATGGACACAAACATCTATATCCTTTTCTCTAGTACTGGACTTAAAAAAGTTATCGACATTCATGCTAAGGCATTTTGAGAAATGACTAAGGGTCTTCCACCTATTTGAGATCATGATCGTGCTATTCATTTGCAACCTAGAAGTGTACCACCTAACATTAGGCCTTACAGATATCCACATGCAAAAAATAGTGAGATTGAGCATATGGTTCAAGAAATATTAGAGGGGAGCATGATTCAACCTAACCAAAGTGCTTTCTCTTCACTAGTGGTAATGGTCATAAAAAAGGATGTTTTGTGGCATATGTGACTAGACTACAAACTACTTAACACAATGACATTCAAACATAAGTTTCTTATTCCTGTCATTGATGAATTATTAGATGGATTGCATGGAGAAATTTCCTTTACTTAGTTGGATCTTTGTTTTGGATATCAATGAATCAAAATGAGGCAACAAGACATTCCAAAAACAAAATTTAGAACACATGAAGGTAATTATAAATTTTAGGTTTTTCCATTTGGACTTACAAATTCACCTTCAACATTTCAAAGCTTAATGAATTTTTATTTCAAACCCTTAGAAAATTGTTCTAGTATTATTTGACGGCATACTAATTTACAATCAATCTTGGGAAGAACATGTACAACATGTTGACTAGGTCTTGACACTATTGGAAGAGAAACAACTATATGCAACTCCTTCCAAGTGTGCCTTTGGAGTTCAAAAAGTGGAATATTTGGGTCATATTGTATCACATATGGTGTCAGGGTGGAATAAAAAAAATCAAATCTATGAGGGAATGGTCTATCCCAAATACCTTAAAGAAAGTTAGAGGATTCTTAGGATTGATGGGATATTACCACCAATTTGTCAATAATTATGGTCAAATAGCAATGCATCTAACAAAAGTATTAAAGAAGGAATAATTTTCTTGGACTAAAGAAGCAACCAAACCATTCAAAGAACGTAAAGAGGCTATGTGTAAAACTCCCAAGGCTTGGTGACACCTGACTTCACAAAAATAAACTTGATGTACTAGAAATATTTACATGGAAAAATAATTTGTTATGGTATAAATATTGCTTATACTTATCTAAGAATTCTCAAATTAAACAAGAAGTCCTATTGGAATTACACACTTCTTCAAAAGGAGGACATTTAGAGTTCTTGAAGACATACCATAAGATCAAGAAATATTTTTTTAGGAAGGTCTTAAAGCAGATGTGAAAAAATTTGTGATGAAATGTGCTATGCCAACAAAATAAAGGAGAGACTATCAAACCCCTAGGGCTCCTTCAACCATTAATCATACCAAGTAGATGTTGGGAAGAAGTTTCAATGGATTTTATTACAGGTTTAACCAAATATGAAGGAAAGAGTGGCATCATGGCAGTGGTGGATCAAATGAAAAAGTATGCCAACTCTTCCTCTATTTCTTATCCTTTTAAAGAAATTGTTGTGGCAAAAGCATTCATGGAAACAATCCAAAATATATATGGAATACCAAATATTATTGTAAGTGACAAAGATTCAATTTTCATTCAAAATTTTAGGACTAGATAATTTTCTTGTTTTCGTACTTACTTGGCTCACAACTCTATTAATTTTGGCAATTGTGGTAAAATTCCACTTTGGACATCTCAGATTATCGATATAATGATTGCATTAGATTCCTCTTTTAGAAAGGACCAAAAACAACTTAAATATCACATAAGTCGGTTAAACAAAAATTAATTTTTGAATTATTTTATTCAAGCATACATTATGGAATGGGTCGACTCTAACCACATGAGTAACTGCTTGGGTCAATATTAAAACCAAGTAAACCCTCAAGAAAAATTATAAAAGGAAGAGACCTCAAGCTAAATTGGACACACAGGTTCATCGAAAGAAGTTCGTATTAGGTCCAAAGGTACAGGCGGAAGGTTCACGCTGCTTTTGGGTAATCTGGATCTCGGTCCCTATCACAGGTCAAAAGTTTTCATCCATGGTCATATGCATAAAGTGGTCAAGACAGTGATTTTAGCTCTCTAGTCACTCAAACACTAGTCAGAGGAAGCAACTCTGAGTTCTGAAGGGTTCAATCCCTGATCATTCACACTAGGAAGCCCTAGGAGAAACTTTGACAGTATGGCCACAATCACAACTCAGCCAGAGAGTGACCTTGGCCCTTCTGTTTTCTCTCACAACTCCTTAAGGGTGCAACTGTGGGTTTTTATAGTTTGGGGCCGAGGTCACATGCACAGTGACCTCTTGAGAGTGACTGCAGAGTTACAGTCACACACATACAAACTTCATGAGAGAAACCCTGAAGATTAAGTCGTCTGCAGACAATTTTTATGAGGGAAACCCAATCCAAATCTAAGTTTTTGGCATCTCAACTTCATTTATCTTTAGTGATCTGTTAGATATGATTTTATCTACTGTTATTGCAAATTTGTATATCTAATCTATTGTTTTCACTACAAAACGTATGCATTGTTGGCATTAGGATACAAGTGTTGTCCATGATGGCAACTCGCCCAGATGATATTTCATAGTGCAGTAAGTTAACAACAAAGTATTACAGATCAGACACCAAAGAATGAAGAAAGAGAGGTATACGCTGGTTCACTTTGTCCAAGAAGCATATACACATGGGTTAATGGAACAAAAGAATCATATAACGTATACACGCAATTTCATAGGAGGAAAAGCGTGTACATGTTGGAAAACCAAGTATTTGATCCAAGGTAATTCGTTTGAGGTATTTGGTCCTAGGTATTGACCCTAGGTATTTGGTCCAAAGTATTGGTCCTAAGTGGTTTTGGTCCAAAGTATTGAGAAAGGCCTAAGAGTATATAAGGAGGAGGAGATCATTAGGCTAGGTGTGAAAGAAATAATATTCTAAGGAATACTTCTATCTAAAGTATATTTTATGTTGCAGGGTTATGTTTCGGACTATTACTAAAATATTCATGTGCAGCTTGAGTTCAATATTGGATCAGGAATCATGAGACTTGAAATGACTTATTCTTGAATGATTTGATATTGGGTGAGACTAGATATGATGTTTTTCACCTGCTCTATTCGTTATCTATCATGATCTGGGTTTTTCTGAAGCCTGGAATTCCAACAAAGTTCTGCGTCAATATTTGCAAATCTGTACACAGGTTTGTCTCTGCCAAAGAGTGTATACACGTAGGTTCAGTTCTTTCAAGTAGCATATACAAAAGAAAAGCTTCAACCTGTTATGGTGTTAGCGATCCAATTGTTCAAATTATTTGAATATTGGTTGATGTAGTTTAAGTTTAAAAGTTATGATGGGTCCAGTGTGAAAATTTGATGAAACGCGGCCTTCAGATTGTGGTGTTGTGATCCAGGAGTATACAGTCTGAAAATTCATGAAACATGGTCCCTAGTGGAAGAGTGGAGTTTTTCTGTAGGCTGGCACCTACATACTAGTAAACATATTGGCTAGTACAAGAGCTAGGGGGTTGTAGCTCCCTTGCAGTAGAAGCTAGAGAATGAGAGAAGGTTGTAACCTTCTGCAGGAAGAAGCCTACATACTAGTATGGGTCTGCACCAGTACAAGACTGTAAACAACTTTTCTTATTATTAAAAGAAGATAAAGATGATAACAACAGGTGTTTTTTACCACATTGGGTTTCCACCTTACATCTTGGTGTTCATGTGTGTTGCTTATGTGTGGTGCTTTATTCTGTTTTTTCTGCACTCTCTAATAAATCTCTGATATACTTCTTTAAGATCAACACATGATAAATTGTCTAAATAACAAGTTCTCTGGATATACACTGGTTTCCTTAATCACAGTCGCATGTACACGCTAGTTCACTTCACTGAAGTAGTGTATATAAATATATTTGGGAAATAAAATTGTTGATCTAATAATATTGATTCACCCCCCTCTCAGTATTATTTCCAATAATTGGTATCAGAGCAATTCCTTGAAGGGAGATCCATCAACATGAATAATCAAGAAAGCATGGGATCCATCAGAACGTCAATCTTCGATGGGAGAAAATTTGTTTATTGGAAAATAAGAACCATAACCTATCTACAATCACTTGGAACGAATATCTGGGAAATTGTGGAAGGAGGATATAAATTTCCAACAACAATTCTTACAAAAGCAGCAGGTAAAAAGCAATATGAAATCAATGCCAAAGCTGTCAATACTTTATTGGGAAGTCTATCACAATCAAAGTTTGTCAAAGTCATGCAGCTCAAATTAGCCAAAGAAATATGGGACAAAATATTTATGTGCTACGAAGGAGACTTTTAGGTAAAATGTGCTAAGCTTCAAACTCTCAGAATTCAATATGAAACTCTTAAGATGCATAGTGATGAAAGTATAGCTACTTACTACTTACGTATAGTTGAGGTTGTTAATTGTATGAATAATCTAGGTGAAGAAATAAAGGAAGTTACCTTAGTTGAGAAAGTTTTGAGATCCTTATCTCCTAAATTTGAATCAAAAGTATCTGCCATAGAAGAACAACAGGATCTGCAGAATATCACTATGACACAGATTTACGGAATTTTAACTGCCTTTGAGATGAGAAAAGGAGGACCATCAGATATGAGAGAAGTTGCATTTAAAGCCTCAGCAAAAGGAAAGGGAGAACACAGTGAATCAGGATATATTTCAAAAGAAGAAGATGAGGTAAACTTTGTTAAGAAGCTTCAACGGGGCCCTAGAAGGTTTAGAGGTAAGCTACCCTTCAAATGCTTTGCTTGTGGGAGAGTCAGTCATTATGCTGCCATAAGTCCTCAGAAAGATAAATATGAAAAGGGAAAGGAATATGCAAAAGGGAATAGAAAACAAGTTGTGAATAAAAGGAGTTACTATACCCATGAAGATAGCGATGGTTTATCTAATAGTGATGAATATGAAACTGGACAAGATTACAGACTTCTCATGGCTTATGATAGCAATGATTTTTGGGATAGTTTAGAAGAGGATAGTGATGGTTTATCTAATAGTGATAATTATAGACTTCTCATGGCTTATGACGATGATAATTTTTGGGATGCTTTAGAAGAGGAAGACCGTCATGAAGAAATCTCTAAACTCAAAATTTGTTTAGAAGAAAAGAATATGATTATTGATGCCTTGACATACCAACTTATTGACAAGGAAAAACACAATGAAAAACTAGAATATGAAATTGTGGGTCTAAGAAAGTATCTTGAGAAAACAAAATCTCTCAATTTTAGATTTGCTAAAGGATCATAAACTTTAAATAAAATTATCAAAGTACAGTGTTCTCCTTTCATAAAGACGGGTCTTGGATATATTGAAGAAGCATCTCAATCATAGAAGTCGTCAACCTCCACCAAAAGTTATCTTGATGCAACAAATACTAGTGAACAATATGACAATCGTCAGCAAAGGCATAAATCTAATCATTAGGTAGATCATACTCAATTTACTCCAAGAATGAATAGAAGCCACAACCAACCTCAAGCAAATCATACTCAATTTTATCCAAAGTTGATATCAATAGAAACTAGAATCACCAGGTTAATAGATTCGATAATTGCAGGAACTTCTTTAATGGGCAATGTTTTTCATGTCATAATTTTGGGCACAAAACTTCTCAATGTGTTTCTTACAAAACCATCATGACTAAAGAAGCACGAAATCAAAGGAATGTAATAGGAATCAAGAGAAGTTCCTATAATAACTTTTCTCCTCTCGAAAATGAAATAGAATGCTCAATCTGTAACAACTTTGGTCATGAAGAATTTGAATGCAGGAGCAAATTTTTGCAAACATCTCAAAAGGAGAAAACGCCACTAAATCCCAAGATATGGAGAAGGAAAGAATCTCTAATAGAAAGATGTGGTATAGCCTTGTATGCAGAAGGACAAGAAAATTAGTGGTACATCGACAATAGATGCTCCAAACATATGACAGGTGACAAATGAAAACTTCACTCATATAATGCCCCAGAAAAAGAAAGAATGTCTCATTTGGAAATGACACTCCTACTGTCATAAAAGGTAAAGGTTCTATTTTCTTGAAAGAAAAAGTTAAAGATAGAAATTTTATGTATGTAGATGGTTTAAAGCATAACCTATTGAGTGTCAGTCGAATGTGTGATAAAGGAAATGAAGTGGTGTTTTGATCAAACGGATGTGTTGTTCGTGAGCTTGATATAGGAGAGATCGTGATCAAAGGTACAAGAACTCCAAACAACTTATACATACTCAAGGGAGGACAACAACAATTCTATCTAAGAAAAAATGATGAAAATTGGTTTTGGCATAGAAGATTGGGACATCTAAGCTTTTCTCAAATAAGAAAAGTATGCATACTCAAGGTTGTTCGTGATCTTCCAGATATCAGCATCCCAAAAAATACAATATGCAAACCATGTCAAACTGGTAGGCAAACCAAAGTTCACTTCATGGAAAAAGAAGGGTCAGCTAGTAAGCCTCTTGAACTTGTCCATACTGATTTATGTGGACCATCAAGGAAAAATTCACCTAGTGGAGAAGAATACTTTATTTTGTTCATTGATGATTTTTCCAAAATATGTTGGATAGGTCTTCTAAAGCATAAATATGAAGCATTTGAAAAGTTCCAAGCCTTCAAAGCCTTGGTTGAAAATGAATCAGATCGAAAAATCAAATGCCTCAGATCTGATCGAGGAGGGTAATTTACATTGGATGAATTCTTTGATTTTTGTAAACAACATGGAATAAAACAACAATTCCCCACTGCAAGGACTCCTCAGCAAAATGGTGTGGTAGAAATAGTGAACATAATAATTCAACAAATGGATCAAGCTATGCTAGATGAATCTGGAACTCCTGCAGCCTTTTGGGGTGAAGCTGCATTTGTTGTCGTGACTATTCTCAACAAAGAAAATTTTCGGGTAAATAGCACTCAAACTCCACATGAACTTTGGTATGGTAAGACTCCTAATGTAAATTACTTTAAAGTCTTTGGAAGCAAATGTTTTATCAAAAAGGACTAATGAAAAACTTGGTAAGTTTGAACCCAGAGCAGATGAAGGTATTCTTCTTGGTTATTCTTCCAGAAGTAAAGGATATAAATGTTATAATAAAAGACTTGGGAAAATTATTGAAAGCATTGATGTTGTAGTTGATGAAGCATGCAAAAATCCAAAATAGATAAAAACAGAAGATTAAGACAATGAACAAGATGGGGATTATTTTCCCACATCGAATCAAAATGATATTGAAGAAGAAACCATTGAAACACCAAAAGAAGAGATAATGGTAGAAGAAAAGACTTCGTCCAGGTATGTTCAGAAAATTCATCTAGAAACTCAAATTTTAGGGGAAAAAGAGGCAGGTGTATAGATAAGAAGAACCATTACAGGGACTTCAAGCTATCTAGCATTACTATCCTCCACCGAACCTCAAAATGTAAATGAAGCATGCCAACATGAATGTTGGGTCAAGGCCATGGATGAAGAACTTGAGCAAAATGAAAAGAATGATACTTGGGAATTAGTTCCTAGACCTCATGATAAAAATATTATAGGAACCAAATGGATATTCAAAAACAATCTGAATGGAAATGGAGAAGTCATTAGAAACAAGGCCAGACTTGTTTGTAAAGGGTATGCTCCACAAGAAGGTATATATTTTGAAGAAACTTTTGCACCTGTTGCTAGACTTGAAGCCATAAGGATGTTTCTTGCTCTTTCTAGCTTTCAGAAATTCAAATTATACCAAATGGATGTAAAATCAGATTTCCTTAATGGAAATTTAGAAGAAGAATTTTATATTGAACAACCAGAAGGATTCACTCTTGGAACTGATGCAAAACTTGTATGCAGAGTCAAGAAGGCTCTCTATGGTCTAAAATAAGCTCCAAGAGCCTAGTATTACCGCCTTGACAAATATCTACACCAACAAGGTTTTACAAAAGGTTCAGCAGATAACAATATATATACAAAGATTGAAACTGATAAATTGCTAATTATTATTGTTTATGTTGATGATATCATTTTTGGTAGAAATGAAGAATCCATGAGTCAGAATTTTGCTTCAGTAATGCAGCAAGAATTTGAAATGTCCTTGCTTGGTGAAATTACCTATTTTCTTGGTCTACAAGTTGAACAAAATAAAGATGTTATTTTTCTTTCACAAACCAAATATCTCGAACAGAACTTGAAAAGGTACAAAATGGAAGATTCTAAACCTGCATGTACCCCAATGGTAACAAGATATAGTCTCAGCTCAAATGATGAATCAATAGTTGTACATCAACCAACATACATATCCATGATTGGCAATCTTCTTTATCTAACAGGTACCCGACTTGACATCATGCATGCAGTAGGAATAGTTGGAAGATTCCAATAAAATCCAAAGGAATCACACCTTAAGGCAGTCAAAAGAATTTTCGAATATCTTCAAGGAACTCAGGACTTTGGTTTATGGTATCCTAGAGATGTAGATCTCACTCTTCATGCATATACAAATGCAGATTGGGCAGGAAGTGTTAATGATATAAAAAGGACTAGTGGTGGGGCATTCTATATGGGTTCTAGGTTAGTGTCTTGGTTCAGCAAGAAACAAACTTCAATTGATTTATCAACAACTGAAGCAGAATATGTGGTTGTTGAATCTTGTTGCACACAACTGCTTTGGATGATGCAAACTTTGCAAGACATTCATATCACATGTACTCCACCCATCTCCATTCTATGTGAAAATACAAGTGCCATCAATATTTCAAAGAATCCAGTCATGCACTCCAAGACTAAGCACATACCCATCAAGTACCATTTTCTACGAGAATAAGTGCTTGAACAAAAGGTCAAATTGGAGTATGTTCCCTCCAAAGGATAGGTTGCTGATATATTCACTAAACCACTGCCTAGAAACATTTGAATATCTCAGACAAAAACTGGGAGTAGTTGCTGCATCATCCTGCTGTTAAAATCTAGTTTTTCAGAAAAAGGGTATTATACGCGGGTTTCACGAAGTATAGTCACATAAACACATAGGTTTCTGTGGGTGAAGGAGCGTATATGTTTTTCAGTCAAAAAAAACAGTGGGGCGGACTCTGATATGGGTGCTCTATTGTTGATGATTACAGTCTATCAATATGATTTGTTCATTAATTTTTATCTGACTAACAAAGATGCATTGATCATTGACTTATTAACAATGATTAGGTAGCACAGGTTCAGGGGGAGCATTAGCCTTCACATGCATTCTGCATTGTTAGCATTATGGTTGCCGAGTCCAGTTATGGCTTCAAATATTTATACCATTTGTTGCTTAATTCATGTAAAAGTCTAGGGTGTGATATTTCTTCTCATGCATTTGAATGTGTCCTATTGCACAAATGATGTAATTTGTATCCCCACTTTGCATGGGATGGATGATATAATATTTATTGTATTTTTGTCATGTATAAACATTTGGTATATCCCCACTTGATTGGGAGATGGATGTATGTATGAGTCTTTGGTGATAGGAAGGTCATCCTCACATAGTTGAGTTATAGAGTCATGTTATTCTTTTGAAAAATATTTTTGCAGACTCTGCATGTGCTCAGGGGGAGCATGGACAGTTTTAGTACATCTCAACATGTACAAAGGGGAGCTCAATCAGAGAATTTAGCATGTACTCAGGGGGAGCATGAATAGCATAATGTATGTTAAAGGGGGAGAATATCTTGGTCCGCCCTTTGCCCTTGATGTCAAAGGGGGAGAGTATCTTGGTGTTGTTGTTGCCATCAAGTCCAAAGGGGGAGATTGTTGGCATTATGATACAGGTGTTGTCCTTGATGGAAAATCTCTTAGATGATAGTTCACAGTGCAGCAGGTCAACAACAAATGATTACAGATCAGACACCAAAGAATGAAGAAAGAGAGGTATATTCCAGTTCACTTTGTCGAAGAAGCGTATACACACAGGTTAAGAGGACAAAAGAAGCGTATAACATATACACACACTTTCACAGGAGGAAAAGCACGTACATGTTGGGAAACCAAGTATTTTATCCAAGGTATTGGTCCAAGATATTTGGTCCAAGGTATTTGGTCATAGGTATTGACCCTAGGTATTTGGTCCAAGGTATTGAGAAATGCCTAAGAGTATATAAGGAGGAGAAGATCATTAGACCAGGTGTGCAAGCAATAAGATTCTAAGGAATACTTCTATATAAAGTATATTTTATGTTGTAGGGTTATTCTTGGGACTAGATTTGAAATATTCATGTGCACCTTGAGTTCAATATTGGATCAAGAATCATGAGACTTGAAATGACTTATTCTTGAATGATTTGATATCGGGTGAGACTAAATCTGAAGTTTTGTGCCTATTTTATTCATTATCTATCATTATCTGGGTTTGTCTAAAGTTTGGAATTGTAGCAAAGTTCTGAGTCAATATTTATAGATCTATACGTAGGTTCGTCTCAGCCAAAGAGTGTATGCATGCATGTTCTGTTATTTCAAGTAGCATATACAAAAGAAAAGCTTCTCTTTAGATTTGATTGATCTATCTGATAAAATTATGTTATTTTATTGTTGTCTGTAAATGAAGTCTTCTTAGATCTGAATGTAAAACTGAATGCATAAGGAGGCTGGCATTTGATTGATTGATTGTATAAGTGAGAAGAAGTGATCTTTGTCACCGCCTGTGTAAAGATCTGAAAGTTGACAGTAGATATTCAGAATATTGATAGTTGGTATAGACTTGATTCAAAAGTTTATGTTTGCAGTAATTTTGAAGGTATACGCAAGTTCAATTAACAGAAGTAGTGTATACACACAGTTTGGATGTAGCCAAGTAGTGTATACACTCTAATGCATGATTTTTGAGGTTACAACTAGTTCTGAATGATGATGCAGGGTTTTGGGTTCAACACAGTGTTCTGGTGTCAGTGATCCAAATTATCTGAATATTGGTTGATGCAGTTTAAGTTTAAAAGTTATGGTGGGTCCAGTGTGAAAACTTGATGAAATGTGGCCTTTAGATTGTGGTGTTGCGATCCAGGAGTATCCAGTCTGAAAATTCATGAAATGTGGTCCCTGGTGGGAGAGTGGAGTTTTTCTATAGGCTGGCACCTATGTACTAGTAAACATATTAGCTAGTACAAGATCTAGGGGGTTGTAGCTTCCTTCCAATAGAAGCTGGAGAACGAGAGAAGGTTGTAACCTTATGTAGGAAGAAGCCTACATACTGGTATGAGTCTGCACCAGTACAAAATTGTAAACAACTTTTCTTATTATTAAAAGAAGACAGAGACGAAAACAATAGGTGGTTTTTACTGTTGAAAAGTGTGCAACAAGAAATTCTTGTTGAGAATGCAACAAGATGATGGAGCTTAGTGGAAAGGAGTCGCCTTCACTAAGTGGGCCCGCAGGCTATTTTTGGCGCAAGTCTATTTTTAGACTATGTCTATTTTTAGACATATGGATCATGTCTATGGGTTGCAGGTTGCTGTTTATGGATGATTTGTCAAATTGGGAAAAATAGATGGACTTCTATTTTTAGATCACAGCGGAGTGACTGCTCAGTCTAAATATAGAACAGTCAAATATTATTAGCTCATAATAATATTTAGACTATAAACTTTGTCTTATTCTCTTGGAGCACTTCAGGATGAGCTATGGATGTGGTACATGTAGATCCCAGAAGGAAATACGTGGTTACCTATGGGATGACTATATTTGCATGCAGGACTTTAGTTAGAACTCAAGTGAGTTGAGTTTAGTGGACTAGAGGTGCAGTTGATGGAGTTGTGTTCAGTTTAGCTTTGTTAAACTGGTTGTATTTAGTCTAACTGGCAAATAGACTAGAGATGAGTTGGGTGAATTAGTTATTAATTAATTCACAAGTTATTAATTCATAATACAACTAATGAATACATCAGTTAACTCAGTTGCATGTCAGTGCATGTTCAGTTCAACAGGGACAGGTGGTAGAGAATCAGATTGCTATCAGTTGCGACTATAGTTGTGCACCAGATCTTGCACAATCAAGGGATTGAGTATGCCAATGAGTTTGCCCACGTATTTGCCCACATTTTAGCTTATGCTCACGTCCACAAAGCATCAGTGACTATTTTGCAGGTAGAAAACGAGTTTGGTGAGCCATTATCATCAGTTCTTGAGCAGGTATTAAGCAGCGGAGGCAGGCAAGCAGCGAAGGAGATTTGAGCCAGTGATTGATTCAGATCT
>APFE031322127.1:247390-307902 GCA_000404065.3 Pinus taeda
AGCGCAGATGTCAAAGAGGGAGCACTTGTCAGTAGCAGGTAGAGCTTCAGCATCAGAGTATGTTTCTAGCCCAACAGGGAGGTCAGTTGGGAGGTGCAGTGCGGACGCAATGCCGGGAGATAGAACCAGCAGCAGCACGGATGCAATCAGAGATCAAGGTGATAGAGGCTAGAGCCGTCAGATACTGAAGAGAACAAAGATGCATAGTTTTCAGTCGACAGAGGCAATAGCAGTCAGAGACTTTGATGATAGAGCAAGTGCACCGGCCAGATGTGTTGCATGCAGAACATTCTAGAGTTACAGGATAGGGTTTGAGAGGAAGTCTTTCTTGTTGAGAGGGAGTGTTGAAAAGTGTGCAACAAGAAATTCTTGTTGAGAATGCAACAAGATGATGGAGCTTAGTGAAAAGAGTCGCCTTCACTAAGTGGGCCCGCAGGCTATTTTTGGCGCAAGTCTATTTTTAGACTATGTCTATTTTTAGACATATGGATCATGTCTATGGATTGCAGGTTGCTGTTTATGGATGATTGGTAAAATTGGGAAAAATAGATGGACTTCTATTTTTAAATCACAGCGGAGTGACTGCTCAGTCTAAATATAGAACAGTCAAATATTATTAGCTCATAATAATATTTTAAATTTTGTCTTATTCTCTTGGAGCACTTCAGGATGAGCTACGGATGTGGTACATGAAGATCCCAGAAGGAAATACGTGGTTACCTATGGGATGACTAATATTTGCATGCAGGACTTCGGTTAGAACTCAAGTGAGTTGAGTTTAGTGGACTGGAGGTGCAGTTGATGGAGTTGTGTTCAGTTTAGCTTTGTTAAACTGGTTGTATTTAGTCTAACTGGCGAATAGACTAGAGATGAGTTGGTGAATTAGTTATTAATTAATTCACAAGTTATTAACTCATAATAAAACTAATGAATACATCAGTTAACTCAGTTGCATGTCAGTGCATGTTCAGTTCAACAGGGACAGGTGGTAGAGAATCAGATTGCTATCAGTTGCGACTATAGTTGTGCACCAGATTTGCACAATCAAGGGATTGAGTATGCCAATGAGTTTCACGAATTTTTCCCACTGGCTTTGTGGCTCACGTGATTTTTCCAAGTAAATACGTGGGTTGCCTTGGGAATTATCATCAGTTCTTGAGCAGGTATTGAAGCAGCGGAGGCAGGCAAGCAGCAAAGAGATTTGAGCCAGTGATTGATTCAGATCTGAGCTGTATTGTGTTAACAGAGGTGGAGATACTTGTGAGAAGTATTATGCTGTGTAATGTTACATGACTCAATCATTAATATACAGATAGTTGGGGTTTTTAGCGAGATGCTTTCCCCGGGATACATACTGTGTTAATGTGTGAATGCTCTTGATGTTTTATTGTTATTGATGCTGCTATATTGATGATCAACGTAGAGGAGCTTATGTATTGTGTATGTTTTCCGCAATAGTACATGATCAGGATAATCTCTGTTGAATATGTGTTAAATTATTCAAAATTTCTACATTTACCCACATTGGGTTTCCACCTTACATCTTGGTGTTCATGTGTGTTGCTTATGTGTGATGCTTTATTCTGCTTTTACTACACTGTCTAATAAATGTCTGATATACTTCTTTAAGATCAACACATGATAAATTTTCTAAATCACACATTCTTTGGATATACGCTAGTTTCCTTAATCACAATCGCATGTACACGCTAGTTCACTTCACTGAAGTAGTGTATATAAATCTATTTGGGAAATAAAATTATTGATCTGATAATACTGATTCACCCCCCTCTCAGTGTTATTTCCAACAATGTATTGGGCTCATTGACAGTGACAACAGTACTCAGCAGTGTTTGGCATAGTGACAACAGTATACAATAGTTGACATCAGTTTGTGATAGCACATTATAGTCATCAATATGAGGGTATTGATTCCTATCTTGATTAGATTTGTTTCATAGATATCATTATTGTGTTGTTGCATAGATAAAGTGATGTATCATTGTACTCTCTGTTTCTGCATCATTTGATGATGATCTAAGAAGAAGAATATTTGCAAGGGTTTTCACCATGGTGGGTTTTTCCCTGGCCTCAAACCAACCCTAGTGTCTCTATGTGTGTGCATGATTTCTTCTACTGTCCCTTTTATATTCCATTGCATTGATGATGATGGTGATGTTATTTTTTCTATGTAATTGCATATGTTGATGTATAATGGTGTAGATCTAAATAAGGTAATGATTAAATGGGGTGAAATTAATGTATTAATGATGAAATTCAACTATCATAGCAAAGAACAATGTCGCCTTAAGAAAAATTAACATGGTATCAGAGTTGGGCTAAAGAAAATCCATGGAGATCACCCTGATGATGACACCATTGATGGAAGCAAGAAGAGGATGGTGGATACCTAAAAGAATTATAGGGTTTGAAGAAAATCCTAAGCATCTTGATGATTAGGGTTGATGGATTCTATGGTGTTAGGGTTCGAGAGAAAGCCTTGGTTTATGGAAACTACATAAGGTATAGTATGTTCAATCATAAGATGCTCAAGCACTTGTGGGATAATCCCTAGTAGATCTGGTTGGATACTTGAAGACAACATTAGTATATGGACCATGGACAATGATGGCTCTTGAATATTGGTTTAGGAGGGAGAGGATCACCTCTAACTGAAGATAAGTATTTCTTGACTTATGATGTTTCATACTTGTTAGACTTATGGATCTAATGCTTATGTTATTTCTTGTACTTCCTGCATATGTATATGGATGTTTCTAACCTCCTTGATGAGATGTAATGTGTAGATCCTTCTTGAGGATCATGTTGAGATGGAGTTCTGGAAAGAGACAAAGAGGTAATGAAAATATGATAAAGTAATTCAAGTGGCCTATGTCTAATGAATAGGTGCTAAGGTATTTGAACACCTCAAGGTGTGATGGTATGTTTTGTTTCAACTATTCGCTTGGTAAGCCCGATGGTATGATGAAAATGCCTCTTTCTTTAATGGCTCATACATGCATATGAAAGTGACCTAGATATATGTCTCCTATGATGAAATTATGCACTTAGTGTTGAACAATTTTACCTTATTGAATTCTATGAGGTTATCTAATGTTGATACATTGATACACTTGATGTTTGGCTAACATCTCTGATCTATCTATTGGATATATTGATCCTATAAAGAAGGCTAGCAACTGGGCTCTAGAAAATGATACTCTTGATACTTGCCATAATGGATATCATATAGAAGGATATTTCATTGACTCCTATACATGATTCTATTAATAATTCTTGTGATAAGCATGATGAAATCATATACAGATTGACACTCTTGTTGTTTTGGTAAAGTTTTATTGAATGATCTAATTTGATCTCATTGGTCATGAAGAGCATGATAACCTTGATGTGAGAGGTATAAGTGTAATATTGATATTATATACCTCTTACTTCCTGTGGTCTTGTCTTGATGGCATATGGTTAAACTGGATGTAGTAACTTGATGGTGTGACTTGATATAATATGATATTGTGTTCATAATATTTGAGATATGATGTTGCATCTATCTATTGCTTTGAGTATAATCACTTGATGAAATATTGATTTCATGATGATGATAACCATAATAGATATGTTTTTATGATCTAATAGATCTAGGAGATTTCGTCTCTGGTCACACACATGCTAAGGCCTAGACAACGTCCAAATAGCTAAGGTCACTCCCATGCTAACTTAAAGAGAGTGACTAGAGGTTTGACTATTATTGACCATCATTTGAAGCTGTTTGAACTCTGAATCATGATGTTCCTAACATATTCTGCCACTGATAGCTGATTTTTGAAGTTATTGAGCTAAATTGTTGATCATATAATGAAGTATTGTGCATGAAATGAGATAGTCACCTAGAAGATATCAGGACCACAGATGTATTGCAAATAACAACAATATCTGCTAATAGGAAAAGGTTGAATGTTTTCCATAACATGAACACGTAGACTGAACTTGTGTTTGCAGGTGACTGGGACATACATATAGATATGTAACTTGTTTGTGCTACAAGAGGTTGGCATGATTTGGTACTACTGGTATATACGAAAAGTGTTTTGTCATGATGCTTGATAATAACTTTGAATTAATGTTTGAGATGTGCCTTGACTATATATCTCTCTACGATAGAATTTGGACTTGACCTGATGTCTACTGATTTGATTTGATGATTGTTAATTTTCCCTGATATCAATACTATGTGGGCATGATGACTTATTTGGAGATTGGCCTCCTTATTCTTAGCACAATGGTTTAAATAATGATAATTTTGATTTGGCATGAAAAATGGAACTTGTATGACTCATCCTTAATGTATGCATTTGTACCTAGTTATGAGATGACTTATATTATGATTCTAAGAATTATTTAATCAAGTTTGGATTGATAATGCATGACTTGTTCGCATGATGAAGTCATGATTTGATATGAGCTACACCTATCTCCTGGTTGAAAGTATTAATACTATGATAATGATGACTTTGATAATGGTCATGATTTGGCTTATAAACTTTGATGAGTTGCCCTTTTTGATTGCTAGTATAACATTGAGTTATGTAAAGATAATTATGGTGGCTTAGCAAGGCATGGTACCTATAGAGAGCTTTGCATGAAGCAATCTCCCCAATCCAGATATGTCATGATTTGACAATTATCTGATGAAATCTGGATGATGTGTTCCAAGATATGGCTTTGAAATTGATTATGGTTTTGGTTTTATATCTTGATGATCTACTTGTGATAGGTGATGAGCATCCGATGATCTAAATCAGAGGGAGATGAATTATGAAGCCCAAAATTATGTATAATGGCATCCAACGCTTGAAGCATTGATGTTCCATTTTGAACATCCATTTTTATATGTATGATGTGCATAGAACCTTAATGAATTCATGAGTAAGTTGCTTCACTCACATAGAGTTGCCACCAAGCATGCTTTAAAATACCTTCATGGGATATTTCTCCTATGATATATGTATCTGCATAAATGTATTGTTGATGTTTGATATTATTGTTGATAAGCACATTTGCATGTTGCTTTAGTATGCGATCTACCATGATACCTTGGACAAGAGTTCCATTACATGACCATGGTTGATCATGATATTGATAGCATGGCTAGTTGTGAAGCATGATACAAAAGCTCCTTAAAGAGTTGTTTGAGCACGATCTGGATATGACATGGATACCATGGATATATTGTGATGATCCAATTGGCAGTAAGTTAAATATTTATAGTTGGGACTGAGATATTCTCATATATTGAGATAGTGTAGATGTCTGAAACAAGCTTAGGCTTGTGGTTGGCACCTCCTTGAGAGGGAGGATGATTATGGTATCCTTTTGTGATTTATGTGATTATATATGATTTGACATGATATTTGATGCTCTATATGAACAAGAAACAACTACTATTGAGACAAGCAGATGGAAGATATTCTCTCAAAGGCATATTGGTTTTTAGAGAGCATCCCCTCTAGATGAGCGACAACACTGATCAAGGACATTGAGTGAACTCTTCCTACCCTGTTTGAGCTCCCAAGGTGAGGAATTGAGGGATAAGGGCTCCCGGAGTTGAGGGAACTCTGGACAATAAGGTTTTACCCCTATCTGTTACCCATAGGGTTGAGGCTTTTACTCCCCTTTTTGGTCTTTGTATAGTATACCCCAGTTGGCATCATAACCACAAGAAGGGCTTGTTGGGACTATTACTCCTTGTTTGGCCGACGAGTTCAGGGTGTACTTCAGGGTGTACCTCCCAAGGATATTATGATCCAAGTGTTCTACCACATGACTACTTAGAGTCATTGTTAAGAAGATTAGTAGGCAATAGGATTTTGGGTTGAGGGTAAAGCTCCCTGAAAAAATTCCAGGTTGAGGGTAAAGCTCCCCATTGAGATTCTAGGGTCTAGGGTGTACTCCCCTGTGTGATCCAAGGTTGAGGGTTTACTCCCGTATGTGATGAGTTATCCTATTTCTTGGTATAGGTGGAAGCTATTTCTCCCCAATATGATCCCAGGTTGAGATGTGCTCCCTGATTATATGCTCTCTGATGATGATTGATGATGATCCGGGTAGCAACCCACCGACAGAGATTCTAGATAGCATCTTGATGAATATAGGGTGGTAGTTTGAGCTCCCCTCCAGTATCAAATTATTCTTCTTCTAGATCTGAGAATGTTCAGCATATGAGCAGGAATAATGAAGAGATAAGCAAAAATATGCAAAGGATATATTGATATGTACAATGATGATTTTTTATCATAAGACACTTGAGATGGACATGGCACAATGACTACATTACATAGATGATCTATTATGATATGTGATGACACTCTAAGTTTCCAGAATGGCATATTGTTTGATGGATATATATTGGTAGGTGGAATTCTTCTTAGTTGAGAGGGAGTGATAATTTTGGCAACTGTGGTAAAATTCCACCTTGGACAACTCAAATGACCGAGATAATGATTTCACTAGATTCCTCTTTTCAAGAGGACCAAATACAACCTAAAGATCACCTAATCCGGTTAAACAAGAATTATTTTATTCATGCATACATTATGGAATGGGTCTGATCTAACCACATGAGTAACTGCTTGGGTCAATCTTAATCCCAAGTAAACCCTCAAGAAAAACTATAAAAGGAAGAGAACTCAAGCTCATTTGGACACATTCAATCAAAGACATGTTTTGTTCTTCTATTTTGTTTTGGCTCACACAGGTTCATCAACAAAATTTTGTATTGAGTCCGAAAGTACAGGCATAAGGTTCTCTCTAGGTTTTGGTAATCTAGATCTCGGTCACTATCACAGATTAGAAGTTTTTCGTCCATGGTAGTAGGCATAGAGTGGTCAAGAGAGTGAATTTGGCTCTGTAGTCACTCAGACACAGTTCAGAGGAAGAGAATCTGAGTTTTGAAGGGTTCAATCCTTGGTTGCTCGTACCAAGAAGCCCTGGGAGTGACTCTGATAGTACGGTTGCTGGTACAGCTCAGCCAGAGAGCAAATTTTCCCCTTCTGGTCGCTCTCACAACTCCTTAAGGGTGCGAATGTGGGTTTTTATAGTCCGAAGACGAGGTCACATGCATAGTGACCTCCTAAGAGCGATTGTGTAGTTATAGCCGCACACATACAATCTTCATGAGAGAGACCCTGAAGTTTAAGTCGTTCGTAGACAATGTTTATGAGGGCGACCTAGTCCAGATCTAAGTTTTCAAGATCTCGACATCATTTATCTTCAGTGATCTGCTAGATTTGAGTTTCTCTGTTGTTATTATGGATCTGTAGATATTTATATTTGATATATTGTTTTCCACTTCAAAACATATGTATTGGGCTCATTGATAGTGACAGTAGTACTCAATAGTGTTTAACATAGTTACAGAAAATGAAATCAGTTTGTGATAGCACATTATAGTCATCAGTATGAGGGTTTCGATTCCTAACTTTATTAGATCTGTTTCATAGATATCATTATTGTGTTGATGCATAGATAAAGTGATGGATAATTGTACTCTCTTTTGTTGCATCATTTGATGACGATCTAAGAAAAAGAAGATTTGCAAGGGTTTTACCCATAGTGAGTTTTGCCTTGGTCTCAAACCAATCATAGTGTCTCTATGTGTGTGCACACTTTCTTATATTTCCCCTTTTATATTCTGTTGCATTGATGATGATGGTGATGTTGTTTCTTCCTATGTAATTACATGTGTTGATGTATAATGGTGTAGATCTGAATAATGTAATGATGAAATGGGGTGAAATTAATGTATTAATTATGAAATGCAACTATCATAGCAAAGAACATTGTCGCCTTAAGAAAAATTAACAAACTCGTCTTACCATCCTTAATCCGATGGGAAAATTGAGTTTGTGAATAAATGTTTAGAAAGATATCTATGTTTCTTTGCATCTAATAAAAAAACACAATGATTCAAATGGTTTCCATTAGCAGAATGTTGGTACAACAGATATTTCCATACTTCATAAAAAATATCTCCATTTATATCACTTTATGGATATCTCCTCCGTCCATCACATCACCTTTGTCAAAGGGACTATAAAGGCTCAAGAAATAAAGGAACGCATCCAACACCAACAAGAGGTTCTCAAACAATTAAAGAAAAACTTGGTTATGGCACAAAATAGTATGAAACAACAAGCATATCAATATCATAGTGAAAGGGAGTTTGAAGTGGGAGATTGGGTATTTGTGAGACTACAATCATATAAACAAATGTTCCTCAAGCAACAAAAGAAGGACAATAAATTAGATCCAAGGTATTATGGCCCCTATAAGGTGTTGCAGAGTATTGGAAGTATGGCCTAAAAATTGAAGGTACCTCCATCTTCACATGTACATCAAATATTCCATGTTTCTTACTTAAAGAAGATAATTGGTGATAATATCCCAATCTAAACTCTTCTACTAGAGATTAAATAAGAAGAAAAAATAATACTATAACTATGAAAAAATCGAAACAAGGACTAAGCAACCGAGAAATCAAGAAATCACCGAGCACCTCATCAAATGGAAGAAGCAACATGGGAAGATGATTTTTTCATGTAGAAACACCCAAAAATAGTCAAGTGTTGAGGAAAACACTTGTTTGAAGTGGAGGGGCATGCTAAGTCGTCTATAAGCCCCATGTCAACCCAAGAAACCCTTATTAATCCCTATATAGTGAGTGATAACATTTATTGTTATATCATTATGTAGGCTAGAACATCTTATATATATATAATATATATATATATATATATATATATATATATATATATATAGTTAGGAGACTTGGTCTTAGGATCACAAAAAAATGTCTTGTTCATTGTATTTATTGTAAATGGAGGTTCCCCCTTCAAGTAGACTGTAATTATTGGTTTCTTTTCATTTCTAAGATGCACGGACCAAACAATATATCATTGGCCAATTTTCTGTTGGACAAATTAGTATGGGATCTAAAACAAACCTTCCCATTGAGGAATTGAAGCTAAATTATATAGCAAGATAATCCAAAACTCGAGATGGTTGCAAGGATATATTCTAGATGAAATGAAATCTCTTCATGTCAATTCATCAATTGTCCATCAAGTTTAGGCAGTGAAAGGTAGGCTTCACGAAAGTGGTGTACTTACCAATGTGTGCCTATTGTGGGACCCTTGATAGATTGAAACATCTTTTATAGAATTCCCTGCTACAAGGAATTTGGGATGTATATATAAGAATATATTTGAAATAGTTTCAATAGAAAAGTCAAGATCTAGAATAATAGGTCCTTAGTTCTAAAGAAACAGTTCCTTGGTTCTAAAGAAGAATATTGGAAAGATCCATATGGTATCTAAAACAAGCCCTCCCATTGAGGAATTTGAAGAAAATTCGTATAGCAAGATAATCCAAAACTCGAGATGGTTGCAAGGATATATTTTAGAGATTTTATATCAATTCATGAATTGTCCATCAACCCAACAGTGAAAGGTAGGCTTTATGAAAGTGGGATACTTGCTAATGTGTTCTTGTTGTGGGACTCTATATAGATTGAAACATATTTTATAGATTTCCCTGTTACTAGGAATTTGGGATGTATATATAAGCATATATTTGAAATAGTTGTAATAAAAAAGTCAAGATATGAAGCAATAGTTCCTTGGTTATAAATGAGAATCCACCATTCAAGTAATAATGTTGTGACATATTGAGAAGACATCTTATAAATCTTAGATAGACAAAGTTGTATGAATTTTCTAAGCTTGAGATATATTGGTATCTTCTTCTAGAATTGATTTTCAGTTTATTGTTTGAGATATGTTGTTTATTTAGTCAAAAATATGATTATTTTGTCAATGGGGTTTCCATGGTTGAAGAAAGCATGGCATTGTTAATGCACCACTAGCATTCAAGTCTTCCCAACACGTTTCTCTTTATGCTTGCACTTGTGTGTGTTTTCCTATGAAAACAAATATCATTTAAAAAATACAACAATTGTTTAAACATTAGGCTTAAACAACAACATAACATGGAAGGCTCACAATCATAAGACTTATCGTTCTTAGTATAACTATTTCATATGTGCATACTTGTCCATATGTATACATTATAAAGATTATTATCATGAAGACATTGTTACTATACATAGAGGTATGTTTCGAAAATATAAAGCTCTTGTTCTTAGGAGAGGATTCACAATGTAACTATCAATTCTTCTAACTAATATATTTAGTAATTTAAAAATTGAATATTTTCACACCCAATAAATATCCTTATAAATTAAAATGCTTTAAACTTTAGGTGATCATTATTTTTTATTATTAGAAATGAGAATCTATAGATTTCCTTTAAATTTACTTTTATAATAACAAATCTATCAATGAATAAAAGAATCCCATATACATAGGTGCTAAAGAATGGAGTTCACCTATAAATTTTCAAACTGTGATAAAATAATAGAGAAAAAACTGAACAACTAATTTTTCTGCGATAGAAGATATTTTTTTTCACCAACACCAAATTTTTCTACCATAAAGCATAAAATGTTTCATGCACCAGTGGTATAATGTTTATAGAAACAAAACAAATGGTTGTGTTAAGCCCCCATGTTAACCATAAAATCACTTATTAAGCCCTAGATATTGAGTTATTACATTTATATTGTTATGTAAGCTACAATATTTTATTGTACTGATTCATTATAATCATGCATTTTGTCTCCTACATACACAAACACACACCAAAAAGACTTAATCTTAAGATCATCATATCTTGTTTTGTATTGTATTAATTGTAAAAGAAGGTTTTTCCCTAAAAGTGAATTGTATTAATTGACTTCTTATGATTTCTAAGACTCTTGATTCATAACACATTGATTCACCACTATTCCTCCATCACTTAAAATATATCAAAATTAACTAAAATACAGTTTTCAAATCCAAATCATGTATTATTTGCATTTTATTCAGCATACATAAAGCAACATTCAATGGTATAGAACTTAATCATATAATTACTAACAACCAAACAATCTTGATATAAAATTTTCAAAAGCAGTGATGGCTCTAAAAGACTAAAACTTTCACAAATAATTCGGATGTTACATATGTTCCGCATTACTTCACAACCTTGAATGTCCATTCTTTCTTCTTTTGTATATCCTATCTGAAAAACCTTTCAAATCTTAATCAACACATATTTACTACTCAAGGCTCTAAGAAAGAATAGGGTATGAAGCACAAGTTGCAACACCTGCAGAAACACAATCCAAAATTGTGTTATCACGTTTTCTTTTTCATGTGCAAAGGCTTTGAAATGCAGATTCTTGAAAAAAAAATACAATATATAAACAAAAAAGCATAAAATAACTTACCACACATATTCTTCCCCATCTCTATCTTGAAGAATCCATCATCACCCCAACTCTCTCCCCAAGAATTCTTCATGATCCAGTATGGAGTCCCCTCCTCACTAACACCATACCCAACGGCCAAGACTGCATGATTGACATCCTGCATATAAATTTCACACCCACTTTAATGCTTTCACATACAGTGGCCCCACAAGCATTTCATCAAAGCCTCGCGAGGTAAGAAATTGGGAAGTTTTAGACACAGAGACAGTCCACAAATGCTTGGGACATCTTTTATTTAGATCGAGGATTTCACATCAGGATTATAAACTTAACAATTGATCATCCAATGCCTATTTTTGTTATAGTTTGGATGTTTCAATAAAATAAAGCAATGGAAAATCAGCTTCAACGTATTTAGTTTTCTCTAAATTTGAATCTAGAACTATACTTTGTTTGGAATAATCCTTTTGAATAAAAAAAAAAGTTTTTAATCATTAGCGATGAATTTCCCCGTACCATTGGGCTTTGACCACAAGTTGGGTGGGTGAAGACTCCTTCCTTGTAAAATCGAATATCATTAATAGCATTGAATGCCACACTGACAGGGCGAACTAGACCCACAGCGGCTTTGAGTTCATCTTCTGCCCCCTGTATATCATTTTTCCAGCATAAAATTCATTTACTTCACCAATGTATTCATTGAAATAGTTGCATATATTAGCAAATAGAAAGTTTGAACAAAATGTAAAGCAAAGTTACATTCTCAGCAATGAAGGAAAATCTGATGAGAGAAATAGAAGTTACCAAACTGATGTTGACACTATCAACAACCTTTACACTGACATTGGTTGCATCATATTTACAAACACCATCTTTAGCTTGGTAAGGATAAGCTTCCTCAGTGTCAAGCCCTCCATTGTATTTGATATACTCAAATGCTTGGGATGGCAGACCACCACTGCAACCAAAGTTGTTAAAATCTCCAGCACAATCAACCAGTTGTTGTTCAGACAAGATGACAATCTTTCCTGTAGCCTGAGTATAGGCAGCCTCTAGTGCTCCAGTAGTGCTGCAATATTCAACCAAATGTCAACTTGATTTTTGTCTACTAGAGTTCTGAGTGGAGTTTCTGAATCGTTAACTTGATTTATAAAAAATAAAAAAATAGAGTCAAGCATCTACCTGAATGTCCAGCAAGATCCACAACTGGCTTGGTTTTTTATAGGACTCACTATGCCTTCTTCTCTCCAGTCTTTCTGTTAGCACAACAGTCCGATTAAGAAATAACACATATTAAAATATTAAAAAAAAAACACCTAAACATTTTTACGATTCCTCAAATTACAATTGCCAAAGAAGGAAGAGAAGATTAATCCAATCATCTAATACATAGTTGAAAGGGTGTATCCAGGCACAATAACATTTTATTGACCTTCTTGTGCAAAAAAAAATGTCATATTTTGTATTCACCAATATCTTGAAATTCCTTTCCTTTATATCCTTTTCCCATAGGGTGAAATTATTTCCTAAAGAAATAGGTTGCTTAAAAAAGGCATGAAATTCATGGAAGACTGGAAAATTCTAAACAGAATTGTATGCTTTGTATGTCTACACAAAGTTAGTAAGACTGAGATACAAACATAAAGAAGCTTTGAAGACTTTCATTACTTGCAATGAGTTTATTGAGTATCATTAGGAGGATTACTGTATTACCTTCGCAGGAGGCTTGGCATAGGTCAACTTATGATTACTGTAGGCAGCAGCTGAACAGTTTTGTGAAGCACCCAAATATTGTCCATGGAATTCCTCCCATGATATGTCAGCAAACTCTGCAAAACATTGTTCAAAATACTTTATCATTTCCAACTCCATTTCAGCTTTAGTGTGATCAAGGTAAGCCCTGATGAACCCAACAAACAAATTTCATAGCATGAGTGCATTGTAAAATTTTATATTGTTCCACAAAATCTTTTTTAAAACTTCCCTTATTTCAAACTTTGATTTTTTGTAGTGTCTTTTCTAATGACCTACTCATTATTCTTGTTTTGTTTGGTTGTCATTCGTTACTTCTATCAAGCATGTTCAATTCTTTCCTTCCATCTTTCGTAGACTTAGGTTCACAGATTTTAATACTTCCCCTACTTACATCTACTAAATGTTGGACAGCTTGGAAATAATGTCATGGTATCCTAGCACTCGAGTGAACTGATATTCTACTTATATATAACCTAGAGCTTTGAGAAAAATGAACTAGGGAACTAGTTAAGCACATTGTCATAGTCAGTGAAACCCATGGAAGTGTTGATAGAGACCATAGATAATTAACAATGGAAGGTATGATCAGTAATAAAATATAAAAACTAAACAAAAATTCGTATTATAAGAAAAGATGAAGCCGCGTGGGTGTAATAGTGAAGCAGTTACAAACCCGTGAAGCTGCTGTCACAACCAGACATAGGCAACAACTGGATATGACATCCTTGCTGCCACCAGCCTGTGCAAGATAACTGTTTATCTCTGTAACTAAAACTCTGTATATTGTTCTCCAGTTGAATTAATTTTAGATCAATTTCTGAAATCTTCTTGTGATGAATCTTATTGATAAAACTTCTGATTTACACAGTTTATGACTCCTAGAATTAAAATTGCTGATGTAATTACCTGTTTCATTTCGATAGAATTCACGCTTAAAAAAATAGTATACTAAGACTTCTAAGGAAATTTGTAAATATATTACTTTTAAGGAAAATTGTAAATATATCTAATTATTGCCAAAATAAAATTGATTCACTTTATATTTATTAAATAGAAAAACTACATATCAATTAGTTTCAGATTCACCAAGAACTTGGTATTTCATACATCATCATATCTCTACAAAATGTAAAAGAGACACTGTAACTAAGATCCAACTGAAAAACACTAAAAATTTTGACATGAACTACACTAGATAGTTTGAAATATGTCTACAAAATTCTGATAATATGATTTTACCAAAAATTTCTCACTTTTTAAAACAGCTTATTTTCAAAAAAATATTAACATAAGATTCCAATAATTTTATTTTGAAGTTTCGTAATTTTTAATGTTTTTCATAAATTATATAAAAAAGTTAAAAACTATAAATAAGATAATTAAGTATTTTAAAATTAAAATAAATTTTATTAAAAATTTAATATTAATATAAATTTTTAATTATAATTTGGGTTAACCTAAATTATATATCAAAATTCAATTTACAGAAAACATGAATAAAAAACTAAATCTAAATACAATATATCCTAAATCATAAATCAATATTTTAATATAAAAATTATATTTTTATTCCAATAATTTTTTATATATATATTAAAAATATTCACTAAAGTTTTTTATATCAAGTATAAATTTTCAAATTATTAATTTTATAATAAAACAATATCATATTAATTATATATCAAAATTCAATTTGCAAAAAAATATAAATAAATAGCTAAAATTAAATATGGTATATAAATTCTAAATAATTTTAATTAAAAAATACACCTCTTATCATAATAACTTAATATTATAACAAACAGTAATAACTTAATATTATATTAAAGCATTTAAAATGTGTTTTGTTTTTGTAATTGTATCCCTTTTTTCTCACATGTTAAGATGTTTTTACAATGTCTCTATATCATACTAAGTTAGAGAGTACCTCAACTCAATAATTCAAAAATATATATTAAAAAAATGATTTTTTCTTTTTAATTTCTAACCCAGAGAATAGCTATATACCCTCCCTCAACAACACCACAACAAAGTTTATGGAATATGGGGAATAGCTATATACCCTCTCTCAACAACACCACAACAAAGTTTATGGCATATGAAACTATTAGACATACATGGAATCTGAAGAGACATGAATGATACAATTAATTGCCTTTACTATTAACATAGATTTATATTTATAATACATTATTGTGACTGTTGGATTCATCTTCCAACGTTTCTTGGACTCCTTTGACCATTCATCTCCCACACCAAAACCCTTGAAGGTTTAGGTGTCCAACATTCCCCCCACGCCCCCCTTAACCCGAAGGAGTATGTATGAGTCAAAGAAAAGAGTTGTAATACAAAATGTGCAAAAATACATGGCAGCCCTAGGCTGAATATGCTCCATGAAATGTTGGTATAAGAGGGTGGTTTAAGGATAACCACCAACACTGTAATGCTTAGTTCAGTTCCCAGAACTCTTCCAGGTCTAGCAAGAAGTTGAAATCTTCTGCTAGAGGAAGTGTCCCTAATGCTTTGTAGAGGGAGACCTTCAACCTGGAAAATGGGATGTCTATAACCTACGGTGGTTTAAGGATGACCACCAACTCTAGAATTCTTAATGAAATTACTGGAACTCTTCTAAAATTGGCAAGAAGCTGAAGTCTTCTACTAGAGGAAATGTCCCTAATTCTTTGAAGAGCGAGAAGCTCAACCTGAAAGGGAGGTCTCACCTTGCATAGATAGTTTAAGGCTGACCACCAACCAATGACATGCTCGAGGGCATCTTTGTCTCTAGCTACAACTCCAAATCTGGTATGACAGGTTGTGGCTCAGGCTCGCTTGATGTGGCTTTGAAGCTTATATATGACCATCACTTCCCCCCTGTCAAATACAAGGTGAGAAGATGAAGAGATCTCAACTACAAGACTTTTCAATAGTCAAGAACAAATCATGTTGCATGAGCGAAATATCTTCTTGGTTGTTGAAGCCCATCACCAAGAAGTCATCCATCCAAGATTAATCTTAGTTCTTGTAGGAGGCTTGTTTTTGAAGCATCTGTTTGAAGAATGAGTACGCCGACCAGAATTCTTGCACAGATGAAGATAAAAACAATGATCTTTCATATGGCCAACTCTATCACAATGTTGGCATCTAAAATTTTGTTGTTGTTGCTATGGAAGAGGAGTAGAATCTGGCACATGTGAAGGTGAGTTGTCATGAAGAAATCCAACGCTCTAAAATTTAATGGGTTTTGAGTAATATGGAATATGAAAGGACACCTCCTTATCATATCCAAGACTAGTTATGTGCTTGTTATGGACAAACTTTTCCCAAGGTCTAATGATGTGCTTGGGAAGTGCAAGCTGAATTTCTGCATCTGCATGCAAATTTTCTCCTAAAATGGGTAGATGATGGGATTCAAGTTCAATGTTATTGATTTTGCCACTTTTTGGTTGTTGATGGGTGTCATGATGCTTGTGTTGGTGTAACTCATCTCTCTGTAACTATGATTCAAGTTGAAGAAATTCTATCTTTTCATGCATATTTTGCAGACATGTTTGAATGTCTCAGAGAGAGGCTTTGCTTATTTTTATTGTATCATCAACAATAGAATGTAACAAAGTTTCCATGAACTCTAATACTTCAGCCATTCGAGCCATTTTCTCCATATTTTATAAAAAAATTGATCACTACTATGAACAAATGAAGAAGTAGCACCTACTCACAATACTATGTCAAGAATATTTTCTTTATCACTAGAGATTTGGAACTTTGAGTAAGTCAACATTACCATCGACTAAGAAATTTCTAGCTTTGGAAAGAGAACAAATTACAGTTCAAGGTATATAATTCAAAGCAAAGAAGACATCATCATATATATACCTCAATGCACATACAATTTTTCATTTGTCATACCAAGCAAGTTGTCAATGCAAAGAGAAGAGCCACCATACCACATACTACTTGCAAAGAATACCATGAATTACACACTCTCCAACATATACATACCATGACCTTCAAAATATATGCTCCATTCACCATCGCACAAAAATAATGCAACATATAAACCAACACCCATCACAACGCATATATATGGCTTCACCATATATAAAATAAATGCAGCGAACGATGTTTGGATGACACTAGTACTCACGGAATTGTAAACACATCAATGCACCTTCTTCACTTGCAAACGCACAAATACAATTGAAACAAGGTAAACTCCAAATGTAACAACAATACTCGTAGGAATGAAGGTACTAACTAGATGGAAATGCATGGGCCATATGCATTTCCAGTGCAAATAAAAGTCCTGTAGTGTTGTTTTAATCAACCATAATTGACTTAGACTGAAACATTAATTGTCAACCCAGGGTAGATCTTGTTGTTTCAATGGAGTTCACATTGTCTGTGCCGATACAATCCAGCCAAGCATAAGAAAGTTTAGAAAAGCTGTAAAAGATGTCATTGATCTAAATTGTTGAATCAAACCATGCATGTAGATACAAAAACACTCTACATAATTAAATCACAACTCGCAGCTATTGAAGTAAAGGCGCACCACACAAGAATTAACATCTATTCTAGCTGGTTACTATTACTGTGTCGTTTAACTCCGTGTAACATCATAACATAAATAGAAATAGTAGCGAATGTAATCCATGATTTGTACAACAACAATGAGAAACCATAAATCAATGAACTGAACTGAAATGTATACTACCTAATCGTTGCAATCCCTGCCAAATAGTAGGGCCCTTTCTCCTTAGCAAGGCAAGGAAGAACACAAAAATTGATTAATGAATCAGTTGGAAAGTAACAACATCACCATGCCAATTGATATTGAATAAGTTGACGATTACATAAACAGAGCAACGATACTCTTCTATATGTCATCTTCTAATACATAAAAAGTCGACTCTTTTATAATTATTACAACCCAAAAATTAGAAAATAAATATACATCGATTGCAACTGCTTGAGTCTTGTTGCTTCAAAAATAAACAATCCTACTACCGACAGTTGTTATGTGGAATAGTACCCACATTTCTAGCTTCGATGCAATAAGATTGAGCAGATGGTGGTTCGGCATGGCGCGACATAACTGACGACAGCACTGTTGATGTGACGATGGATCCACACAAGGTGTAACAACATTTGATGTGTAACAACAACATGTAACAACATCCAATGTGTAAGAACAATCTGTAATAGCAAAAACCTATAACAACACCTAGTATATAGTAGCGATCTGTAACAGCACTCAGGGTGTAACAGCGAACCGTTCTACCCTTTTCCTGCAGTTAATCCTTGCTTCATGCCTACTTCATAACTTCATTTGCATGAGCCAACACCTAAAAAAGATGAACTACCCAAAATACTCCTTCAATGCTCTCCTAGTTAGACACAGAAAGGAATAAAGCCTCGTATTATTTGGTAAAATACAGCAAAGTAACATGACACTAAAATGGATTAAAAAGGTAAGAAAACAAAGAGTTTGGTCATATAAGGGCACAAGCTTAGAGGACAGAAAGGTCAGAACATGGGAAATAATGTGCAGAAAATAGGTAAAAAACCACACCCAACAAGACCCGGGCCTCAAAGATAAAGATGACAATAATATGTGAGCCTTCAACATATTCAAAGTAGCATACAATAGTTTTGAGTCGTGGAATTTCAACCTCCCCACTCAATTTCAAAAAACACAATGCCAAGGAGATTGCCTTATGCAATTCACAATGCTCAACATTCAAATGCTCATGCCAATGCACCAATACCCTACAGAACTCTAGGTTATTTAATATCAGGATATTTTATTCTTTAGCAATTGACAGGTCAAATCGATCCCCCTACAAGAAAAATTGCAGGATTGTTGTTGCTACATATAATCATCTCAATTTGGTGCTCCAAATGTGTCATGTTTGAATCTCCCAAGGCACGAAAAAGTCGCAAAATTTTGAATTTCTGACCTCATGTTTCATGCCAAGGTTTGTGCTCATAAGAGCGTGAAAACTGGGGTAATATAATTTTTTTTTTGTAAGCACAAGATTTGGAAAAGGATGAAGAAAAAAGAAGTTTCCTTTAAGTGGATCTTACTCAGGGGAGAGTATCAAGTGCATGTACAACTTTGGTAAGAAGCTCTTCAACAATGGCCTTAAGCCACATTATACATATATCATCGCCTGTGTCTAAAGCTTCAATTAAAAACCTCTCAACATTGACTTTAGTTTACAGGGAAAACTCAAATGTTTCAGCTAAAGGAGTTGAGCAGCATTTACTAAGTTGGTAACAATTCGAGCAAATGAGTCACAGTTGATCGATCTGGAGAGATAAATAAAAATCCAAAGGTGTTACTGCTATGGTAGGAAGGTGATAGAGACGTTAAAAATATTTTTGGCAACGATTTTTGTGAGGGAGAGGAGTATTTTCTTATCCAACAATCAGGTATGCAGAGATATGAAATGGTCAAGTGTGCAGATGTTCTCTTTTTGTTGAATATCATAAAACCTGCATACAATCTCCAAGCCAACAAATAAAACTACTCCAATGACAGGATTTCAACACATGTAAACTGTGCATGGACTTCAACACAGAGAAATATACTTACAGAACAATCAAGTAACCAAAACGGAGATGGTCACGATCCCCTAGACGCATTTTTCAACAACCTTCCATGGGTTTCGCAATTTTGATTCGCAACTAGTATACATTCAATCGTTCACATTGTATACAATTGATGCACTAGTCCTAGAATATAGCGTACAAGTGAGGAAGTTAATCATTGTAGAGAATCACATAGGAAGCTCTCCAACCAATGCTCACATCAACAAAGAATTAACGCTCCAAATTTTGCATAGGAAATAGCATAGACAACTCTCGGTGGAAGCAGAAACTAGTAGAAGATAGGAGTTACAAAACTAAAATGGGCCCTGTGCTCTGATACCATGTTAGACGCACATGGAATGTGAAGAGACATGAATGATAGAACAATTAATTTCCTTTATTATTAACATAAATGCATATTTATAATACATTCTTGTGACTATTGGATTCATCTTCCAACATCTCTTAGAATCTAACCGTTCATCTCCCACACCTTAACCCTTGAAGGATTAGGTGTTCAACATAAACCTCTTTTTAAAAAACCAAATATCTTGAATTTAAAAAGCTTTTTTTGAAAAACAAAAATTAAAGAATATATTAAAATTGATAAGTGAAACAACTTATGAATTTCCAAATTATTTGGAAAAAACTATAATCCTTCGTGTAATAACACCACAGCCAAATTAATAATATTATAAACAATGTTACAATTCTAATAAATTATTAAATTTTCTAGTTCTATTGAAAATAATATAATTCTTCAATCAATAAAATTTGTTATTTAACATGATTTTTGTTATTTAATATGTGTTTTTGAATGTATAAATAGATTCAGTTCTTTAAAAACTTTTGGAACACTTGCATTATATATATTTCCCAACTCAAACTTATGATTCCAACAAAACCAATGAATCCCTATAAAAATTTTGGAGAAAATTTATCAAAAATATATTCCCAAAATAATAAAATTATGAAAGAATTAAACTAGCCCATAAGATTTTGAATGCATGGTGAATAGGTGCATTACTATAGGAACCAATTTCGAGAGAAGAATCATACATTCTCGACTCATTCGGTATTCTTAAACCAGATGCCGAATATGTTCTTAGACACTGATAACCTATGAATGGGGGGACTGATTACGATGGAGGAAGTTGAAGGAGTTCAGAATTTCAATGCTAAGGACAAGAGCCCCGGACCTAATAGATGGGGCATTGAAATTTTTATTCACTTTAAGGATCTGATGGGGCCTGACATTTTGGCAGCGATAGAGGAATCTAGGACTAATGGATTAATTACAAAGGAAATTAATGCCACATTTATCTCTCTGATGTCCAAAAAGGAGCAACCTTCATCTTTTGTGGAATTCAAGTCCATTTCCCTTTGTAATGATATTTATAAACTTATATCTAAAATAATTTCAAAGAAAATGAAATGTTCCTTATTTAAACACATCTTTCCAGAGAAGTTTGGCTTTCTGGACCATCAACTAATCCAGGACGCGGTTTCAATCACTCAAGAATGCCTTCATTCCATCAAGACCCAAAAAATAAAAGCTAGTATTATGAATATCAATATTAATAAGGCATATGATTGCATAGATTGGGATTCCTTACGATTGGCAATACACAATACTGACATCAACCACCAGAATATACAATGGATTATGGCATGTGTAGTGACTGCAAACTTTGCTATCATCATCAATGAGTTACCTACCACTTGTTTCAACACTTCAAGGGGGTTGTGACAGGGATGTGCCTTGTCACCATTACTATTCATAATTGTTATGGACGGATTGAGTTGGAAATTTTTAGAAGTAAGGAATAAGGGTTTGATTAAAGGGATTAATGTATCATAGGACATATATATTACACATTTGATGTTCATGGATGATCTGCTATTGGGTGGAGAGAATAACATTGAAAATGGAGTTAGATTTATGAGATACTAAATGCATTTGGTGGGGCTACAGGTTTATACATGAACAAAGGTAAATAAACCCTTATTATAGATTCATAGATGCAACGATTAGTATGGAAGTTTTCCACATCTTTTCAATTGCAAAGATACAGATAGATGAGGGATTTAATTACCTCAGATATACATTGAAACAAGAAAATATGGAAATAAACACTGTGAGAAGATTGTTAAGAAAAATTGGGAAGAAAATATTCTTTTGGAAAAATAAGTGGCTTTCCCTACAGGGTAGACTCACCCTTATCAATTGTGTTCTACAAAATATGTCAGTCTAATGGATGCATTTGTATATAATTTCCAAAGGAAATTATACATAAGATCAATAAAATATCGATTAGATTTCTTTGGGCCGGTAAAAGTACAGAAAGGAAATATCACTTGGTTTGTTTGTCCTCTATAGCTCAACTTATTCAAAGTGGAAGATGGGGTATATTGGATACGGAACGCTTGAATAATTCATTGATCACAAAATCCCTTTGGAGGAAATTATATGGCACAAGTATTTGGAAAAATATCATGAAGCAGAAATACCTTTGTCATATTGAATCTACACAGTGGATTAGAGAAGGGGCTAAGGAGTATAAGGGTGCACCATACATTTCGTGCAGTATGATGAAAAATAAATAGTGGGTCTTTGTTGGGATGAGATGGGAGATTGGCGATGGTTATTAGATTCAAGTGGGTTTGGATGCTATCAAGGGTATGAATGGTCATCATCCACTTTCTGCCCCACTGTTATATCACTTATACCATATAGGTATTACTTATATCTGGCAGGTTGTGACTGAGCTAAAAAAAAATTGGGTACTCAAACATGGCAGAATGCAGAGACTATGGGTTTGTCAGGGAGATCGAGTATAGAATGGAAGGATTACATCCATTTTTTAATTCATACTGGAACTTTTCTCTTCAATGTAGAGGATAAAATGTGTTGGGTGGACACACTTAAAAAGGGATAGATTGCAGTTAAAGACATATATTCCAGATTCCCTTTAGGTACATATGATGAAAGACTCTAGTGGTATAAAAAAACATGGTATTGGGACATTACTATGAACCTGAAATGTTTTAATTGGCTAGTTCTTCACAATAAAGTGCTTACTTGGGATATATTAATCCATAGGGTATTTCGAGGACCAAGAATTTTCTCCCTATGCTTGGAAGCCATGGAGGACACACATAACCTTTTTTTGATATGTCCATTTGCAACAGTTATTTGGGATGGAGTATTGACACTAATCAACATCAAAGGAAGGTGGCAACAAGGATCGATTGAGAGATGTCTATCCTCCTCGTTCATCTCACATAAGAAACACTCAACATTACCCCTATATATTCTAGGGGATACGGAGGTGCAGAAACAAAAAAAATATTTAAACATCGAGAACCAGATACCAAGGAAACAATAATAAAGGCTGCTAAATTCTTCAGAGAGATTGGACCAATTATTATAAAAGGCCATAGAAGTATCATCAAGTATATCAACATTTGGAAGGAACTCCCAACTAGGTTTTTTGATGGGGCGTGTGTGCAAAGAAAATGTGGATCTGGGACATATATTGTAATCTAACCTGGCACGTTTTACCACTTTTAGTGGGAAGGAGGAAGGGGCACAAATAGCTTGGCATAAGTTATTGCTCTATGGGGGACATTACTATGTGAAAAATGGTTGGATATTGAGACTTTAAAGATTTACAGGGATTCAAAAAGTGTCATAGAATGGGTATGTTGTCACTCACTGCATTAGGGGTTTCAATTAGTCAAGGTTGCCCAAGAGCATTGAATTTTGGAGCCACTTTCTTAGGCCACAGAAGATCTCAAAGCTTAATCAAACCCACTCCAATGCCTAGTGCTCAAAAAGAGATTTCCAATGGTATATAAAAGTCCAAAAAAATGACTCCTAGATCAGAAATTAGAGCCTATTGAAGATTACCTTTGGAAAGCCTAGAAAACCAAGAAAATGGCTAAGTATGGGGGCATCCTGCAATCCCACATCCTGCAAATCGATAGTCCTTTAGTTATAGTAGTCCCGCATGGCCCCCACAATACCTGATGGGCCATCCTTAAGGAATTGCGAGGGCGAGGATCGTTGATAATGTTAAAGCATCGGGGAGGACAGAGGCCGATTTACACTAAAAATCAATGAAAAAAAATGTCAGGTCACACCCTTCTCACTCCTCCATGTGGCGAAATGTGGTAAATCCCACATCCCACAATCCCGCAATATCAGTGGATCGGTGAGGTTTTGACTTAGTAGGCCTTGCGGGGGCCGATTCTGCGATACAATGTAAAGGTCCTAAGGGAGGCCGAATTTATTTTACACAGGAAACCTATGCAAAAACAAGGCTTTGTCACCCCCCTTCTCTCTCCTCCATGTGGCAGTATGACGGTATGGAAAATCTCACATGCCGCAATCTCGTAATATCGACAGATCAGTGGGTTTTTCATTCCAAGACCATGTGGGGGCCAATTTTACAGTATAGTGTAAAAGTTTTGGGAAAGGTTGAAATTCATTAACAAAGGAAATGCCTGCAAAACCAAGGTGGGTAGCCCTCTTTCTCCCTCCTCCATCTAGCAATATGGCGAGTGACACGGTAGTGCGAAGGATGACGTGGCCATATGGAGGACATGCGTCACCCAGTTTCAACGTTTTTAGGGGTGAAATGGCACCATTTCTGGGTGCCACGTGTCACCACTCATAGGATGACATGTGGCAGCAATGACGTCATCTCGTAGATCATCAATCGAAGCCATTAAGGGGAAAATTTAAAGGTAAGGTGCCTGCGATTGTGATATGTGGGGGAATCCCCCCAAATACGATACATCATGTGTTATATTGTATAAGGATTTCACGTCCATACTATCGGCTCATACTAAGGAAAAAGGTAAAGGGTCCCCCTCTCCTGCAGTGTGATTGTGATGTCCTTGGTTGGCCCAATCTCGTAGATCGATGATCACAGTTTTCTAAAGAAGAAGCTTAAGGTAAAGCACAGTAATGGGACAATATGCGGGATTTTGCTTTACAAAAGAAAAAGGCTCCCAGACATGGGTCTGATGGCCTTACCACCTAAGGGATAAGCCCCTGGTTCTATCCCTCGGTCATATGAGGAAAGCCACATGAGGGGCTATAATAAAGGGGGGCTACATGGGAAATCAAAAGTGCCTGTTTTAGAGGAAAAAAGTCTGCGCCTAAGAGACTGTGTTGTTACACTGCAGTACATATCACCCACTACATCAAGGCACCGATAGTGGTTGGGACAGAGTTTTAATGGGTAGATGGGATAGAATCTAAAGAATTAAATGGAGCATGGCACAACAATGGAGCAGTACATGAGACTCAGGAATCTTAATGGCTCAACATGGAGCCCCATCCCTCTACATAGATAAAGACTACAAATACAGGCACTTACAATCGACCCAAACCCTACTCCACAGAATAAGGCATATGAGCCATAGAGGCAGAAGTGACGGGGTTAGTTGAGTAGCACAAGAGGCCATACCATGAGTAAATTATAGCCTGAAGCAGAGGCAATCACGGGATGGGCACAAAGACTCTTCATTTACTTTTTTGTCTAGGTATTTACTTATTTTTGTCCTGTAACATGCCTTCCTTGCAATGAGGCTTTTAATTCTGTAATGTTTTGGGCCATAGAGCCATCTTTGACTGAGACAGTTAGTCGACTTGACAATTGAGTCTAGACTAGAGATATTTTTCTATAATGAATGTTCTTGCTCCTCTCTCCAGATAAATAGGGGAAATGAAGACTTAACAAGGGTTCAGAAATTCTATAGAAAATAGTACATGCCATTTTCAAAGTATTTTTTATTTGTAACTCATATATTTTTAAGAATATCAAGGATATGGTGGAGATTCCCCCTTCAAGTATTATAGTATGTGTTCCTTCTGTTAAATCTCATTTTATGTTCACCTTTCCTCTCTGTATTCCTGAAAATTATAGCTACTAGAAATGTTTCAAGCTTCCTCATAGATTTATTTGTATTGATATGTGAATGCAAGTGCATGTAATTATATCAGAGATTCACTTGTCTCAATACTGTTGATGTGTAGACCCATGTGGGTTATTGAAATCATATCTTTAAATATGCAACACATGAATCATAGATTCTTCCCCTCCTTCACCCATTATTTATGCTTGTAACTCAAATAAGTATAGAAATCCATAATGCCTCAAGCTCTATGCATTAAGTGTAGAATGCTTGAAGCCTTATGCTCTATGTGATGAGTTGCTCCTTCTCCTTGTTCTCCCTCATATGCTCTACAAAATCTTATTAAATTGTAAGCCCTTGAATTACTTGGCCTCTACTATTTTCATGCATATTTATGAGATCTGAACTTGAGAGGAAGTACTAGAAATTCATGTTTTATTTCTTTAGATAAATGAACCAGCCCATTTCTTATATATATATGTGTGTGTGTGTGTGTGTGTGTTTGTGTGTGTGTATTTAGAAAGCATAAGTGATGTCTCCAGTTTCCTGTAAATAATTTGAGACACACCAATTTAGATGTGCCCAGGCACTAGTCTTGTAAGAAATCCAAGGTTGTCTCTGGGAGGTACAACATCTTTTGGCATCATTGTTAGGGGATCTTATTGAAGGATTTTTCCCCTGGGATACGACAAGTTAAACACTCCTTTTATAGGTCAGCAGATTTTGTTCTAATTGAATTCACATCACCTTGGTGACTCCGCACCCCCTTCATTATCATTCATAAACCTGGATTTTAAAAGGCCTCATACTCGCTCAGATACACCCTAGTAGAAAGCCCCATTTGTATCTAACCCAGAAAAGTTAATTTCGAAGAAAATCTAGAAAGAGAAACTCCCCCTGACTATGTTACCATCTCACCAGCCTTTGAATTTCTCTTATCCAGATCTCAGCCTGTTACTGCTCATTATTCAAGACTTAATCCGAAGGCCCTGACATACCCTCCTTCCCCTCCAAACATTGTGGTCTTGACCCCAGTTCCTCAAGAAAACTTTAATATCCCTCCTCTAATCTAGATGGCTCTTCTAATATTTTTGTTAAACAAGTATGCACCTATTGATCTACCTCAGCCCTTAAGTGTCATGCCCCAAGATTACCTAAAGCTTCTACCTAGATTCAATGGGGAAGATGACAACACATCACAGAGACACATAGAAACTTTTTGTGCCTTTGCTGAGAACTTGAATGTGGAACAACTGGATGTGTTCATGAGACTTTTTGTACAAAGTCTTGATAGAGAAGCCAGAAAGTGGTTCAAAGGCCTACAAAATGCCTCCATCACTACCTAGGAGGAGATAGAAAATGATTTCACCCAGAAATATGGAGAAAAGATGAATCATGAGTACCTCTTCACTGAGTTTAATTCCCTAAGAAAAATACCAAAGGAGGATACTTCAAAATTTATCAAAAGATTTAATAAGAAGTACAATAACCTGCCAGCTGACATAAAGCCTCCTCTAGTTGCAGCTCATGTGGTTTTCTTGGGAGCCTTTGAGTTTGAAGTTGGTTTTACCCCGAGAGAAAGGAAGTCTGTCACTCTAGAACAACTTTAGATTGATGCTCTAGAAGTAGAAGCAAATATGGCCTCGACAGGGAAGTCAAGGGTAAAGCAAGAACCTACTAAACCCAGAAGAGGGAAAGAAGAGGCATCCTCCTCTGGTCAAGATTGAGAATCATTAGACCTGAAGTAGGATGATGTGGACAAAATCATCAAGAGTTTACTATAAAAGGTTGGAAATCTTGAAATTGAGAACAAGAACCTCTCCAGACATAATGCTCCAATCAACAACCAGGGCTATAACTCGCAATATAGAAGACCTCCACTGCAACTACTTCCAAGGGAAATAAACAAATAACTTGAACATATCCTCACCCCTTATACTTGGAAGATGGTCCCGATGAAAAATCATTAGATACACGTGAGATGCAAGGAAATATATATTCTAGTTTTACTAAAGAAGAACATGAGAATATAGCTCACTAGGAGGCCGGTTATGATAAAGAAGCAATAATAGATGAGGAAGATATGGATTATTATTGAAAATAGTGTGCAAAGTTCATGCAAACATAACCCCAATGTAAGTATAATCTAAGATATTAAAAGAAGAGGACAATAGTACTAGAATGGCAAGGGGAAGCTGCTCCCCAAGTGGTTTCTCCAAAACCAGACAAAGGGAAAGGTAAGCTCCATCTGACCCACCCAAGACAGAAGTCTATGCAGATAAGGAAAGAAACAGCCCTAAGGAGCACACAAAAAAGGAGGCACTTGTTCTGCTAACAAAAGCCAATGGGAAGGGAGAAGGAATAAAGTCGAGAGATACAGAAAAGGCCCAACCCACATTCAATCTCTAGAAGGAGATTGAAAAGGTAAAAATTCTTGTTCCTCTAACTGAGCTTCTAAAGCAGCCTCATTACAAAGTTCAAGTCTCTTAATTCATGCATCCATCCACCTCAACATCATCCCATGATAGTTTGAACCTCCAAGAGGAGAGGCCCATGGTTGCTTTCAGGCCATATGTGGAAGATTTGGACCCTTCTACTACGCCTTTCTATGTGACTTTTGTGATCCATGACCTTTTGTTGCATAATTTCATGTTGGATTTTGGGGCCTCACACAACCTCATGCCACTATCAATAATGGAACAACTAGGTTTAGAGATCACTAGACCATACAAGGACCTTCACTTCTTTGACTCCAAGAGATTCAAGTGCTTAGGCATGATAAAGGATCTAGTGGTAAACCTAGCTTAGATCTTGGTGAAGAGTGCGGTAATGGATATAGTGGTGGTTGATATACCTCCTTGTTTTGGAATGATATTATTTAGGTCTTGGGGTCCCAAGGTGGGTGGCTCTATCAAGCTAGATCTAACTTATGCCACCATTCCCACTTTTGGAGGTGAGAAAAGGAGGTTGTATAGAGAATCCAGGTTTGTGAAAACTGTGACCCCAGCTAAAGGCTCAGAAAAATCCCCAGTGCCTGTGAAGGATGTCGACATATCCTTCCTATTCTTAGAAGAAGATGAGAATATCTTAGAAGAAGCATTAATACACCTGACAAGGAATTTGAAATACCAACACTTAAATGAAAATGAAATATGGAAACTGTACTTCAACTGAGAAAACTCAAAAGAGGGAAATGGAGCTAGAATATTGATGGTATCTTCGGAAGGCAGCATGATACCCCTCTCAATCAAGCTCGAATTTAAGGCAACCAACAATGTGGTAGAGTACAAAGCATTTCTCCCAGGGTTACAAATGGAAATAAATATGAACATGGAATGCATATCGGTCTATTGAGACTCTGAGCTAGTCATAAGGAAGATCCAAGATGGATTCCAACTTAAACACCCCAGACTGAGGACATATTGAAATGAAGTGTGGGACTTAATCATCAATTTCTTCCTCACCTTTAACATCTAGTTTTAGCCCAGGGAAGAAATCAGTATGGCTGAATGTCTTGCAGTAGCTGCAAGCACCTTCATGCCCCCATAGAATCCACTCCTCAGATATGAGATAGAAGTCAAACACATACCTTCAATACCTGATAATGTCAAACACTTGCAGGTATTCGAAGATGATGAGTAGGTAAAAGGATTCACGGAATTCATTGGGGAGATTTCCCACTCCACCATCAATAAAGAAGAAGAAGAAGAAGCAGAAAAAGAAGCCACTTTGTGGAAAGACATAGTGGCTAGGTAAAAAAAAAAAATCAACTAAAAAGGAACACCATCCCTCGTGGACTTGTTCCAATAGAAAGACTATTTAATAAAGATTACATAACTTCCAAACAAATGGCCCCAGATAAGGATGAGCAAGTTGAAGACTGCAACATCGGATTAGAGGAGGAACCCTAGACTATCAAGTTGTCCAAAGAAATCCCCTTGCAATACAAACAGAGGTATTTAGATCTATTCAAAACTTACAAAGATGCATTTTCTTGGTCTTACGATGATTTGAAATCATTTGATACTAATACATTCAACATAAGATTCCTTTGAAGAGTGGGATAAATCCATGCAAACAAAAACTCAGTCAGATAAATCTACTCTTACTCCCCTCAATTGAAAAGGAGGTAAGGAAGCTGCTATAGGCCAAGATCATAGTACCTTTAAGTTACTCTGAGTGGGTGGCTAATTTGGTCCCTGTCCAGAAAAATAACGGAAAGATAAGGCTATGTGTGGACTTCAAAATTTAAACAGGGTGTCTCTAAAAGATAACTACCCTCTTCCCAAGATGGATAATATATTGTAGAAGGTAGTGGGTGTAGCCAGAATGTCCATGATGGATGGATTCTCCAGATATAACCAAATGGCAGTCCACCCTGAGGATCAGAAAAAGATTTCTTTCACCACCCTGTGGAGAACATTTATGTACACCTACATGTCATTCGGGTTGATAAATGTAGGGGTCACATTTCAAAGAGCTCTAGACATAGCTTTCGTAGGCAAGAAAGAAAAATTTGTGGTAGTGTACTTAGATGAAATCACAATATTTTCTAAGATTGATGAAGAGCATACCCTCCATTTAAAGCTCACCTTCAAGAAGTGAAGAAGATATAATCTTTCTCTGAATCCTAAGAAATATCAGTTTGCCCTGAGTGAGGGGGAGTTGCTTGGAAACATAGTAGGACGGGACGGAGTAAATATTGATCTTGAATGAGTCAAAGCCATCAACCATATTCCCTTGCCCAGAAACAAGAAATAAGTCCAAGCCTTTTTTGGGAGGATAAATTTCTTAAGGCGCTTCGTACCCAACTATGATGAGATAGTCAAAGGTATTACAGACATTCTCAAGAAGGATAATGAAGTCAAGTGGGGCTTTCTCCCCGTGATTCTTTCACTAGATTCAAAGAAGCTTTTGTAGAGGCGCCAGTACTAGTCAACCCTAACTATTCAGTGCCTTTCTACATCTTTTCTTTCACCTCTCCACATACCATTGCAATTATGTTGTTACCGAAAAATAAAGAAGGTTACAAGTAGCGCATTGCATTTTTCAGCCAAGTCCTAAGGGACGTTGAGCTGAAGTATACTATATTGGAGAAATAGGCCTATGCATTGGTCAAGGTGATGAAGTCATTTCATATGTGTGTGCTACAATCAGAAATCATAGCATTTGTCCCAACGACTGTAGTCAAAGACATCCTCGTGCAGGTAGACAATGAAGGAAAGAGGGGCCAATGGATAGCTAAAATAAAATAATATGAGCTAGAAATAAAGCTTACCAAGCTCATTAAAGGCCAACGCTTGGCCAATATTTTATTTGAATATAACTGCCAAGCTCTAGGGATAAGCATGATCGCAAAGGAAGGTAGACCATAGGATCACCAGAGCGTAATTAAAAAAGTTGAGTAGAAGATCTATGCCAAGTATGAGGGATTCCCTAGGTATAAGAACATCGTTCATTACCTCTTATTCCTAAGATGCTCATTGGGGCTGGTTAGATCTAAATACCAAAGTCTAATATTGCAAGCACAAAAATACATCATATCCAATGGACTGCTCTACTGGAAGGACCCGGTGGGGGTATTAATGCTATTTTTGGTTGAGGGAGAAACCCATGAAGTGATCAAGGATTTCCATGGGGGAGTCTGTGGAGGACACTACAGTTGGAAGAAAAAAACACACAAAATCCTCAAGGTGGGATTCTACTAGCCCACGTTGTTTGGAGATTTTTATTCTCAGGTCAGGTCGTGCCAGAAATGCCAATTGTTTGCTAAGAGAAAGAAGTTTTCTCCTCTCCCCCTGATTCTTGTGCACATAGAGGATCCTTTTAGACAATGGGGATTGGACTTCATTGGAGAAATAAACCCACCTTCTAGTGGCCAACACAAATGGATTTTAACAGCCATTGACTATTTCACCAAGTGGGTAGAGGCTATCCTAGCTAGAAATGCTAGTGACTTAGTGGTGATAAAATTCATGGAGGAGAACATACTATCCCACTTTGAGTGTCCTTTCAAAATTATCAATAATAATGCGCTGGCCTTCAAATCTGCCAAGTTCACCAACTTCTACCATAAATTCAATATCATTATTGGAGACCCCACTACATAATACCCTCAAGGGAATGGCTTGGTTGAGTCTTCTAACAAAACCGTGGTGAGGGTTCTAAAGAAGACCATCACTAAAATCAAAGGAACTGGGACTCCCGACTAAGGTTTTGTTTATGGGCTAACCGTGTAATGCCCAAACGATCCACTAGGAAATCACCTTTTGAGCTAGTATATGGCAAGGTTGTTGTCTTACCGATCCAATTAGCAATGCCAATAGCTAAGTTGCTAAAAGAATCCGAGGAAGAACTAAGCGCCTTGACTAGAAGGATAAATCAACTTATGGAGCTTCACGAGAATAGAGAGCAGGTGGGGACCAAATTGTAGAACTACTAAAAAAGGATGAAATCTCTATTTAATAAGAAGGCTAAGGACAAACCTCTTCAGCAAGGAAATTTAGTTCTCCAGTGGGATGTCTAACGAGAAGACAAAGGAAAACATGAGATGTTTGACCCACTATGGTTTGGCCCCTTCAAGATTACAAAAGAAAGGGGAAATAAAACTTACATGCTTGAAAACTTGGATGGTGAACTACTAGAACTGCCTGTAAATGGTTAGTTCCTAAAATTTTATTTTCAAAATTAGAAATATATGTCTCTTGCTCATTGTAAATATCAGGTGTGTGTGTTGAAATTGTTATTTGAATTTTTCTGTTTATTATAAAAAAAGTCCTTTTTCACAGAATTATATTTTGTTTAAGAATAACTCCATGCCCAATGGAAGGAAAGGCTACTAGTCTACACCTCCTCAGCACCTTACCAACAATGCATTGTCCCCAGTTGGAGCTTGTGTTATCACTCACTGCATTAGGGGTTTCAAGTGGTCAAGGTTGCCCAAGAGGAGTGAAGTTTGGAACCACTTTCCCAAGCCACAAAATATCTTAGAGCTTAATCAGGGCCTCTCCAGTGCCTAGTGATCAAAAATAACTTTCCAGTGGTATATAGAAGTCCAAAAAAAGGGCTCTTGGATCAGGCATTAGAGCCTGTTGAAGATTGCCTTTGGAAAGCCTAGAAAACCAAGAAAATGGCTAAGTATGAGGGCACCCCACAAATCAACAGTCGTGCAGTCATAGCAGTCCCACATCCTGCAGTCTTACATGACCCCCGCAATACCTAATAGGCCATCTTTAAGGAATTCTAGGGGGGAGGATCACCATTTTAATAAAGTGTCAGGAAGGGAAGAGGCTGATTTACACTAAAAATCAATGAAAACAAAGGTTGGGATGCCCCCTTCTCACTCCTCCATGTGGCGAAATGTGGTAAATCCCGCATCCCACAATCTCGTAATATTAGTGATCGATGGGGTTCTGACTTAATAGACCTTGCGGGGGCTAATTCTACAATACAATGTAAAAGTCTTGGGGGAGGCCAAATTTATTTTACAAAGAAAACATATGAAAAAATAGGGTCAGGTCGCCCCTCTTCTCTCTCCTCCACATGGCTGTACGGTAAATCCCACATCCTGCAATAGCAATGGATTGGTGGGGTTTTCATTCCAAGACCATGCGGGGGTTGATTTTGCGGTATAGTGTAAAAGTTCTAAGAAAGGCCAAAATTAATTAACAAAAGAAATGCATGGAAAACCAAGGTGGGTGGCTCCTTTCTCACTCCTCCATGTGGCAGTACGGAGAGTGACGTGTGAGTATGGAGGGTGACAGGGTCATAAAAGGGACACATGTCACCCATTTTCGATGTTTTTGGGGGTGAAATGGGGCCATTTTTGGGTGCCATGTGTCATCACTCACAGGGTGACACGTGGTAGCAATGATGTCATTACACAGATCAACGATCACAGTTGTTAAAGGGAAAAGCTAAAGGTAAGGTGCCTGTGATTATGATATGTAGGGGAGCCCCTGGATGTGATATGACATGTCTTATATTATATAATGATTTCGCGTCCGGATTGTCGACTCATGTTAAGGAAAAAGGTAAAGGGTCCCCCTCTCCTACAGTGTGATTGTGATGTCCTAGATGGACCTAATCCTGCAAATCAACAATTGCAGTTGTCTATGGAAGAAGCTTAAGGTAAAGCATAGTAATGGGCCAGTATGTGGGATTTTGCTTTACAAAAGAAAAACACTCACAGACACAGGTCTGATAGCCTTAGCACCTGGGTGCTAAGCCCTTGGTTTGAGCCCCCGGTCATATGAGGAAAGCCACACGAAAGACTATAATAAAGGGGGGCTAAAGGGGAAACCAAAAGTGTCTATTTTGCCTGTTTTAGAGGAAAAAATACCACACCTGAGAGACTGTACTATTACATTGTAATACATATCACCCACTACATCAAGTCACAAATACTGTGGGATAGAGTTTTAATGGGTAGATGGGCCGATAGCTAAAGGCTTAAATGGAGCATGGCACAACAATGGAGCAATACATGGGGCTAAGGAAGATTAATGGCTCAACATGGAGCCCCATCCCTCTACACAGAAAAAGACTGCAAATATGGGCACTTACAGTTGACGCAACCCCTACTCCATAGAACAAGGCATCCGAGCAGTAAAGGCAAAAGCGATGAGGTTAGTTGAGTAGCACAGGGGACTATACCATGAGAAAATTACAACCTAAAGTAGAGGCAATCACAGGATGGTCATAGAAACTCTTCAATTACTTTTCTATTTGGTTATTTACTTACTTTTGTCCTATAACATGCCTTCCTTTCAATGAGGCTTTTAATTTTGTAATTTTTTGGGCCACAAAGCCATCTCTGACTGAGACAACTAGTCGACCTAAAAACGGACTCTAGACTAGATATATTTTGTTGTAATGAATGTTCTTTCTCCCCTCTCCAGATAAATATTGGAAAGCAAGACTTAACAAAGGTTCGAAAATTCTATAGAAAAGACTACTTGCCATTTTCAAAGTATTTTTTCTTTGTAGCATAGATGTTTTTCAGAATATCAAGGATATGGTGAATATTCCCCCTTTAAGTATTAGAGTATTTGTTCCTTCTGTCAAATCTCTTTTTATGTTCATCTTTCCTCTATGTATTCATGCAAATTATAGCTGCTAGAAATGTTTCAAGCTTCCTCATAGATTCATTTGTATTGATATGTGAATGCAAGTGTCTGTAATTATATCATAGATTCACTTGTCTCAATATTGTTGATGCATATACTTGTGTGGGCTATTGAAATCATATCTTTAAATTTGCAACACATGAATCACAACATTTCGCCCCTTCTTCATGCATTATTTCTACTTGTAACTTGAATAAGTATACAAATCCTTAATGACTAAAGGTCTATGCATTAAGTGTAGAACGTTTGAAACCTTATGCTCTATGTGATGAGTGGCTCCTTCTCATTGTCCTCTCTCATATTCTCTACAAAATCTTATGAAGCTGTAAGCCCTTGAATTACTCAGTCTTCGCTATTTTCATACATATTTTTTAGATCTGAACATGTGAGGAAGTACCAAAAATTCATGTTTTATTTATTTGAATAAATGAACCAGCCCATTTCATATATATATATATATATATAAAGCATAAGTGATGTCTCAGTTTCCTGTAAATAATTTGAGACACACCAATTTAGATGTGCCCAGGCACTAGTCTTGTAAATAATCTAAGGCTATCTCCGGGAGCTACAACAGGGTACATGGATCTTCTCAATTTAATCCATTCATTCTTACTACATAGATGAGGCACATTTGGATTCTGGAGCAAACCTTTCATCAGATCACATACAGGCATGTGTACCATGAACAAAATGGGGTTACAGAGATGTCAAAAAGGGGAATTAAAACATAAACATGTATGATTCACTTTTATGCATATCAACAAGGTTCAGTAGTAAATGAAGGAACTATAGAGATCTTGTAGCACAACATATACATAATATGTATTTTGTATAAGTTGTAATGATTCTTATTGAGACTATGACATAGATACTATAGAAACAATCAGAGGTTTATACTAACATATATTCAAGTGGAATCATAGGTAGATTTCGATGATATGTTATGTAAGTAGAATATTGTATTACACTTTAAATGGAGGTACATCGATAGATCTGTGAAAAAAAATATTTATTTGAGGAAGCAAAGTCTCATTGCTATACTCACAGGGCCATTTCTCCTCCACTCCCTTTAATTTACGCTCAGAATTTTATAGACTTCACCAACCCAATATATGAATCTATTTATGTTTTACAAACCCATGAGGATAGACGTTGGTTCAATTACCCTCTAACTAAATTGATGCAGAGTCACATATCCATTCTCCGTATGCATATTGAATGGAACTCAAGGGCCTAATTAAAAATCACAGTTTGGTGACAACTTATGTTTAAAGTAAAAAGACAAGGTCAAATCTATTTGCAACCTCTATGTTATTTACCTTTGTAAGCTCACACCCAGGATTAAAATATTCATAGGACCTCTTGCATGTCTCTGCCTTGCAATCTCAATTCTACACAAAGGATACATTCTTATTAATGGCCTCATCCGATTTAGCTATATTGACCAAAAGAATATTCTCCCCTTTTCTGCCCTAATTTTTTGGGTGACAAAGGTGGTCTCTTGAATGAAAAATGAATCGTTAACTTGACTTTTAGTGGAGAAAAAATAAACCGTTTATTTAGATACAAGCAAAATTAACTATCCAAGTGTTAGCTAGTTCATATTGGAAGTTGTGAGGATTCACATGCCATTCATCCCTGTCCACAAGAATAGAACATAGGTGGGATTACTACAAATCGATTCCAAACAACAAAACTCCAGAGGATGGAGTTGGTGATGGGAATTGCGTTCATACTGCTTGTATCCTCCTACACTATGGTCATATGGGTGATGCCTCAAGAGATTTGAACATGGGTGGGATTATTGAAAAAAAATTCCAAACACCAAATATTCAGAGGCCGAAGTTGGTGATGGGACTTGCTTTCATATTGCCTGTATCCTCCTATAGTATGGACATATGGGTGACGCCTCTGTAGATTTGAACACAGGTAGGATTATTGCAAATCAGTTCCAAACACCAAAACTCCAGAAGTCAGAGTTGGTGATGGGACTTTCTTTCATATTACTTTTATACTCCTACACTACAAGCGTATGGGTAACGCCTCCAGAGATTTGAACATGGGTGGGATTACTGGAAATCAATTCAAAACATCAAAACTCTAGAGGCCAGAGTTGGTGATAGGACTTTCTTTCATATTGCTTGTATCCTCCTACACTACAGGCATAAGGGTGATGCCTCCATAGATTTGAAAATGGGTGGGATTACTGCAAATCGATTCCAAACACCAAAACTCCAGAGGCCAGAGTTTGTGATTGGATTTGCTTTCATATTGCTTGTATCCTCCTACACTATGGGTGTATGGGTGATGCGTCTAGAGATTTGAACATGGGTGGGATTACTACATATCGATTCAAAAGTCCAAAAATCCAGAGGTCGGAGTTGGTGATGGGACTTGCTTTCATATTGCTTGTATAATCCTACACTATGGGAGTATGGGTGATGCCTCTAGAGATTTAAACATGGGTGGGATTACTCAAATCGATTCCAAACACCAAAACTCCAGAGACCGGAGTTGGTTATGGGACTTTATTTCATATTGCTTGTTTCCTCCTACACTACGGGTGTATTGGTGACCGCTCCATAGATTTGAACATAAGTGGGGTTACTGCAAATCAATTCCAAACACCAAACCTCCTGAGGCCAAAGTTGGTGATGGGACTTACTTTCATATTGCTTATATCCTCCTACACTATGGGCATATGGATGACGCCTCCAGAGATTTGAACATGGGTGGGATTACTACAAGTCAATTCAAAACACCATAACTTGAGTGGTTGGAGTTGGTGATGGAACTTTCCTTCATATTACTAGTATCCTCCTACACTACGGGCGTATGGGTGACACCTCCATAGATTTGAACACAGGTGGGATTACTGCAAATCGATTCCAAACACCAAAAATCCAGAGGCTGGAGTTGGTGATGGGACTAGCTTTAAATATTCCTTGTATCCTCCTACACTACGGCCGTATGGGTGACACCTCCAAATATTTGAACATGAGTGGGATTACTGCAAAGTGATTCCAAACACAAAAACTCCAGAGGCCGGAGTTGGTGATGGGACTTGCTTTCATATTGCTTGTATCCTCCTACACTACTAGTGTATGGGTGACGCCTACAGATATTTGAACATGGATGGGATTACTGCAAATCGATTACAAACTCAAAAACTCTAGAGGTTGGAGTGTGTGATGGGACTTTCTTTCATATTTCTTGTATCCTCCTACACTATGGGCATATGGGTGACACCTCCAGAGATTTGAACGCGGGTGTGATTACTGCAAATCGATTCCAAACACCAAAACTCCAAATGCCATAGTTGGTGATGGAACTTGCTTTCATATTGTTTGTATCCTACTACACTATAGGCGTATGGGTGATCCCTCCAGAGATTTGAACATGGGTGGTATTACTACAAATCGATTCCAAACACCAAAACTCTAGAGGCCGGAGCTAGTGATGGGACTTGATTTCATATTTCTTGTATCCTCCTACACTATAGGCTTACGGTTGACGCCTACAGATATTTGAACAGTCGTGGGATTATTGCAAATCAATTCCAAACATCAAAAGTCTAGAGGCCGTAGTTGGTGATGGGACTTTCTTTCATATTGGTTGTATCCTCTTACACTATGGGCATATGGGTGACGTCTTAAGAGATTTGGACATAGGTGGGGTTACTGTAGATCGATTCCAAACAACAAAACTCCAGAGGTTGAAGTTGGTGATGGGACTTGCTTTCATATTGCTTGTATCCCCCTATACTACGGGCGTATGGGTGACACCTCCATAGATTTGAACACGGGTGGGATTACTCCAAATCAATTCCAAACACCAAAACTCCGGAGGCCGGAGTTGGTGATGGGACTTACTTTCATATTTCTTGTATCCTCCTACACTACGGGCGTATGGGTGATGCCTCGAGAGATTTGAACATGGATTGTATTACTGCAAATCGATTTCAAACACTAAAACTCCAAAGGCTGGAGTTGGTGATGGGACTTTCTTTCATGTTCCTTGTATCCTACTACACTACGGTCATATGGGTGATCCCTCCAGCGATTTGAACACGGGTGGGATTGCTGCAAATCGATTCCAAACACCAGAACTCCAGAGGCCCAAATTTGTGATGGGACTTGCTTTCATATTGATTGTGCCCTCATACACTACGGGCATCTAGGTGACACGTCCAAAGATTTGAAAATGGGAGGGATTACTACATATCGATTCCAAAGTCCAAAACTCTAGAGGCCAGAGTTGGTGATGGGACTTGCTTTCATATTGTTTGTATCATCCTACACTATGGGAGTATGGGTGATTCCTCTAGAGATTTGAACATGGGTGGGATTACTGCAAATCGATTCCAAACACCAAAACTCTAGAGGTTTGAGTTGATGATGGGAATTTATTTCATATTGCTTGTACCCTCCTACATTACAGGCGTATGGGTGACCCCTCTAGACATTTGAACATAGGTGGGATTACTGCAAATTGATTCCAAGCACCAAAACTCCAAAGGATGGAGTTGTTGATGGGACTTGCTTTCATATTGATTGTATCCTCCTACACTATGGGCATATGGGTGATGCCTCGAGAGATTTGCACATGGGTAGGATTATTGCAAATCGATTCCAAACACCAAATATTCAGAGGCGGAAGTTGGTGATGGGACTTGCTTCCATATTTCCTGTATCCTCCTACACTACGGGTGTATGCATGACGCCTCCATAGATTTGAACATGGGTTGGATTACTACAAATCGATTCCAAACATCAAAACTCCGAAAGCTAGAGTTGGTGATGGGACTTGTTTTCATATTGCTTTTATATACCTACACTATAGGCATATGGGTGACGCCTCTAGAGATTTGAACATGGTGGGATTACTACAAATAGATTCCAAACACCAAAACTATAGAGGCCAGAGTTGGTGATGGGACTTGCTTTCATATTGCTTGTATCCTCCTACACTACTAGTGTATGGGTGATGCCTATAGATATTTGAACACCGATGGGATTACTGCAAATCGATTCCAAAATCTAAAACTCCAGAGGCTACAGTTAGTGATGGGACTTTCTTTCATATTTCTTGTATCCTCCTACACTATGGGCGTATGGGTGACGCCTCCATAGATTTGAACGCAGGTGCGATTACTACAAATCGATTCCAAATGCCAAAACTCCAAATGCTAGAGTTGGCAATGGGACTTTCTTTCATATTGCTTGTATCCTACTACACTACAGGTGTATGGGTGATGCCTCAAGAGATATGAACATGGGTGGTATTACTGCAAATCGATTCCAAACACCAAAACTCTAGAGGCCAGAGTTGGTGATGGGACTTGATTTCATATTTCTTGTATCCTCCTACACTACAAGCATATGGTTGATGCCTACAGATATTTGAACAGCTGTGGGATTATTGCAAATCGATTCCAAAGATCAAAAGTCTAGAGGCTGGAGTTGGTGATGGGACTTTCTTTCATATTGTTTGTATCCTCTTACACTACAAGCGTATGGGTGACGCCTCAAGAAATTTGAACATGGGTGGGATTACTACAAATCAATTCCAAACAAAAAAAATCCAGAGGTTGGAGTTGGTGATGGGACTTGCTTTCATATTTCTTGTATCCTCCTACACTATGGCCGTATGGATGACACCTCCATAGATTTGAACACGGGTGGGATTACTGCAAATCGATTCCAAACACCAAAATTCCAGAGGCCGGAGTTGGTGGCGGGACTTGCTTTAATATTTCTTATATCCTCCTATACTATGGGCATATGGGTGATGCCTCCAGAGATTTGAGCACAAGTTGGATTACTGTAAATCAATTTCAAACACCAAAACTCTAGAGGCCAGAGTTGGGACTTGCTTTCATATTGATTGTGTCCTCATACACTACGGGCATCTAGGCGACACGTCCAGAGATTTTAAAATGGGAGGGATTACTACATATCAATTCTAAAGTCCAAAACTCCAGAGGCCGGAGTTGGTGATGGGAATTGCTTTCATATTGCTTGTATCATTCTACACTACGGGAGTATGGGTGATTCCTTTAGAGATTTGAACATGGGTGGGAATACTGCAAATCTATTCCAAACACCAAAACTCTAGAGGTCAGAGTTGATGATGGGACTTTATTTCATATTTCTTGTATCCTCCTACACTTCGGGGGTATGGGTGACCCCTCCAGAGATTGGAACACGGGTGGGATTACTGCAAATTGATTCCAAACACCAAAACTCCAGAGGATGGAGTTGGTGATGGGACTTGCTTTCATATTTCTTGTATCCTCCTACACTATGGGCATATGGGTGACCCCTTGAGAGATTTGAACATGGGTGGTATTATTGCAAATCGATTCCAAACATCAAATATTCAGAGGCGGGAGTTGGTGATGGGACTTGCTTTCATATTTCCTGTATCCTCCTACACTATGGGCATATTGGTGACACCTCAATAGATTTGAACATGGGTTAGATTACTACAAGTCAATTCCAAACACCAAAACTCCAGAAGCTAGAGTTGGTGATAGGACTTGCTTTCATATTGCTTTTATACTCCTACACTACAGGTGTATGGGTGACGCCTCTAGAGATTTCAACATGGGTGGGATTACTACAAATAGATTCCAAACACCAAAAATCCAGAGGTCGGAGTTGGTGATGGAACTTTCTTTCATATTGCTTGTATCCTCCTACACTACGGTCGTATGGGTGATCCCTCCAGATATTTGAACACGGGTGGGATTACGACAAATCAATTCCAAACACCAAAACTCCAAAGGCCAAAGTTTGTGATGGGACTTGATTTCATATTACTTGTATCCTCCTATACTATGGGCATACGAGTGACACATCCAAAGATTTGAACATGTGCGGGATTACTGCATATCAATTCCAAAGTCCAAAACTCCAGAGGCTGGAGTTCATGATGGGACTTGCTTTCATATTGCTTGTATCATCCTACACTACGGGAGTATTGTGATGCCTCTAGAGATTTGAACATGGGTGGGATTGCTGCAAATCAATTCCAAACACCAAAACTCCAAAGGCTAGAGTTGGTGATGGGACTTTCTTTCATATTTCTTGTATCCTCCTACACTACGGGTGTATGGGTGATCCCTTTAGAGATTTGAACACAAGTGGGATTAATGCAAATCGATTCCAAACACCAGAACTCCAAAGGCCAGAGTTTGTGATGGGACATGCTTTGATATTGATTGTATCCTCCTACACTACGGGTGTTTGGGTGATGTGTCCAGAGATTTGAACATGGGAAGGATTACTGCATATTGATTCGAAAGTCCAAAACTCCAGAGGCTGGAGTTGGTGATGGGACTTGCTTTCATATTGCTTGTATCATCCTACACTATGGGAGTATGGGTGATTCCTCTAGAGATTTGAACACGGGTGGGATTACTACAAATCGATTCCAAACACCAAAAATCTAGAGGTTGGAGTTGATGATGGGACTTTATTTCATATTTCTTGTATCCTCCTACACTACGGGTGTATGGTTGACCCCTCCAGAGATTGGAACACAGGTGGGATTACTGCAAATTGATTCCAAACATCAAAACTCCAGAGGATGGAGTTGGTGATGGGACTTGCGTGCATATTGCTTGTATCCTCCTACACTACAGGCATATGGGTGACGCCTCTAGAGATTTGAAAATGGGTGGGATTATTGCAAATCGATTCCAAACATCAAATATTCAAAGGCTGGAGTTGGTGATGGGACTTGCTTTCATATTTCCTGTATCCTCCTACACTACGGGCGTATGGGTGATGCCTCAATAGATTTGAACATGGGTTGGATTACTACAAATCGATTCCAAACACAAAAACTCTAGAAGCTGAGTTGGTGATGGGAATTGCTTTCATATTGCTTTTATACTCCTACATTACAGGTGTATGGATGATGCCTCTAGATATTTGAACATGGGTGGGGTTACTACAAATAGATTCCAAACACCAAAACTCCAAAGGCCGGAGTTGGTGATGGGACTTTCTTTCATATTTCTTGTATCCTCCTACACTACGGGTGTATGGGTGATCCCTCCAGAGATTTGAACATAGGTGGGATTAGCGCAAATCGATTCCAAACACCAAAACTCCAAAGGCCAGAGTTTGTGATGGGACTTGCTTTCATATTGCTTGTATCCTCCTACAATATAGGCATATGGGTGACACGTCTAGAGATTTGAGCATGGGTGGGATTACTACATATCAATTCCAAAGTAAAAAACTCCATAGGTTGGAGTTCATGATGGGACTTGCTTTCATATTGCTTGTATCATCCTACACTACGGGAGTATGGGTGATGCCTCTAGAGATTTTAACATGGGTGGGATTACTGCAAATCAATTCGAAACACCAAAACTCTAGAGGCCGGAGTTGGTGATGGGACTTTATTTCATATTGCTTATATCCTCCTACACTATAGGCATATGGGTGAACCCTCTAGAGATTTGAACAAAGGTGGGATTATTGCAAATCGATTCCAAACACCAAAAATCTATATGGTGGAGTTTGTGATGGAACTTACTTTCATATTGCTTGTATCCTCCTACATTATGGGTGTATGGGTGACAACTTCAGAGATTTGAACACGGGTGGGATTACTGCAAATCGATTCCAAACACCAAAACTCGAGAGGTCACAGTTGGTGATGGGAATCTTATTGCTGGTATCCTACTACACTATGGGCGTATGGGTGATGCCTCTAGAGATTTGAACATGGGTGGGATTACTGCAAATCGATTCCAAACACCAAAAATTCATAAGCTGGAATTGGTGATGGGACTTTCTTTAACATTGCTTGTATCCTCCTAAAGTACTAGCGTATGGGTGATGCCTCTAGAGATTTGAACATGGGTGGGATTAATGCAAATCGATTCCGAACACCAAAACTCTAGAGGCCGGAGTTGGTGATGGGACTTGCTTTAAATATTCCTTGTATCCTCCTACACTACCGCCATATGGGTGACACCTCCAGAGATTTGAACATGGGTGGGATTACTGCAAATTAATTCCAAACACAAAAACTCCAGAGGCTGGAGTTGGTGATGGAACTTGCTTTCATATTTCTTGTATCCTCCTACACTACTGGCGTATGGATGACGCCTAGAGATATTTGAACACAGGTGGGATTACTGCAAATCAATTCCAAGCTTCAAAACACCAGAGGCCGAAGTTTATGATGGAACTTGCTTTCATATTTCTTGTATCCGCCTACACTATGGGCATATGGGTGACACCTCCAAAGATTTGAACACGAGTGGGATTACTACAAATCGATTCCAAACATCAAAACTCCATAGGCCGGAGTTGGTGATGGGACTTGCTTCCATATTGCTTGTATCCTACTACATTATGGGTGTATGGGTGATGCTTCCAGAGATTTGAACAGGGTTGGGTTTACTGCAAATTGATTCCAAACACCAAAACTCTAGAGGCCGTAGTTGGTGATGGGACTTGCATTCATATTGCTTGTATCCTCCTACACAACAGTTGTATGGTTGACGCCTGCAAATATTTGAACAGTGGTGGGATTATTGTAAATTGATTTCAAACATCATAAGTCTAGAGGCCAGAGTTGGTGATGGGACTTGCTTTCATATTGCTTGTATCCTCTTACACTACATGCGTATGTGTGATGCCTCAAGAGATTTGTACATAGGTGGGTTTATTGCAAATCGATTCCAAACAACAAAACTCCAGAGGCCGAAGTTGATGATGGAACTTTCTTTCATATTGCTTGTATCCTACTACACTACGGGCATATGGGTGACGCCTCCATAGATTTGACCATGGGTGGGATTACTGCAAATTGATTCCAAACACCAAAACTCCAAAGGCCAGAGTTGGTGGTGAGACTTGCTTTCATATTTCTTGTATCCTCCTACACTGCGGGCATATGGGTGACACCTCCATATATTTGAACACGGGTTGGATTACTACAAATCGATTCCAAACACCAAAACTCTAGAGGCCAGAGTTTGTCATGCAACATAATTTGGTATTGCTTGTATCCTCCTACACTAAGGACCTATGGGTGATGCCTTCAAAGATTTGAACATTGGTGGGATTACTACAAATTGATTCCAAACACCAAAACTCCAGAGGCAGGAGTTGGTGATGGGACTTTCTTTCATATTTCTTATATCCTCCTACACTATGGGAGTATGCGTGTCACCTCCAGAGATTTGAACACGACTGGAATTACTGCAAATTGATTCAAAACACTAAAACACTAGAGGTTGGAGTTGGTGACGGGACTTGCTTTCATACTTCTTGTATCCTCATACACTACGAGCATATGGGTGATGCCTCCAAAGATTTGAACACAGGTTGGATTAATGCAAATCGATTCCAAACACCAAAACTTCACAAGCCAGAGTTGGTGATGGGACTTGATTTCATATTTCTTGTATCCTCCTACACTACGGGCCTATGGGTGACGCCTACATATATTTGAACACTGGTGGGATTACTAAAAATCGATTCCAAACACCAAAACTCTAGAGGCCAGAGTTGGTGATGGGACTTGTTTTCATATTTCTCGTATCCTCCTACACTATGGGTGTATGGGTGATTCCTCCAAAGATTTGAACACAGGTGCGATTACTGCAAATTGGTTCCAAACACCAAAACTTCAGAGGTCGTAGTTGGTGATGGGACTTGCTTTCATATTTTTTGTATCCTCGTACACTACAAGCGTATGGGTGATGCCTCCAGATATTAAAACACGGGTGGGGTTACTGCAAATCGATTACAAACACCAAAAATCCAGAGGCTAGAGTTGGTGATGGGACTTGCTTTCACATTACTTGTATCCTCCTACACTATGGGCATATGGGTGACGCCTCCAGAGAATTGAACACGGGTGTGATTACCGTAAATCGATTCTAAATACCAAAACTCTAGAGGCTGAAGTTTGTGATGGGACTTTCTTTCATATTTCTTGTATCCTCCTACACTAGGGGCATATGGTGACACCTCCAGAGATTTGAACATGGGTGTGATTACTGCAAATCGATTCCAAACACCAAAACTCCATAGGCCAGAGTTGGTGATGGGAGTTGCTTTCATATTGCTTGTATCCTCCTACACTACGGGCATATGGGTGACACCTCCATGTATTTAAACAAAGGTGGGATTACCATAAATCGATTCCAAACACCAAAACTCTAGAGGCCAGAGGTGGTGATGGGACTTGCTTTCATATTGCTTGTATTCTCCTACACTATGGGTGTATAGGTGACGCCTCGAGAGATTTCAACATGGGTGGGATTACTGCAAATCAATTCCAAACACCAAAACTCTAGAGGTCGGACTTGGTGATGGGAATTGATTTGATATTGCTTGTATCCTCCTACACTACGGGCGTATGCGTGATGCCTCCAGAGATTTTAACATGGGTGGGATTACTGCAAATCTATTCCAAACACCAAAACTCTAGAGGCCAGAGTTGGTGATGCAACTTTCTTTCATATTCCTTGTATCCTCCTACACTATGAGTGTATGGGTGATGCATGCAGAGATTTTAACGTGGGTGGAATTACTGCAAATTGATTCCAAACACCAAAACTCCAGAGAGTGGACTTGGTAATGGAACTTGCTTTAATATTGTTTGTATCCTCCTACACTATGGGCATATGGGTGACGCCTCCAAATATTTGAACATGGGTGGGATTACTGCAAATCAATTCCAAACACCAAAACTCTAGAGGCCACGGTTCGTGATGGGACTTGCTTTCATATTGCTTGTATCCTCCTACACTGTCGGCATATGGGTGATGCCTGCAGATATTTGAACACTGGTGGGATTACTGCAAATCGATTCCAAACACCAAACTCCAGAGGCTGAAGTTCGTGATGGGACTTTCTTTCATATAGCTTGTATCCTCCTACACTACGGGTGTATGGGTGACACCTCCAGAGATTCAAACATGAGTGGGATTACTACAAATCGATTCCAAACACCAAAACTCCGGAGGCCAGAGTTGGTAATGGGACTTTCTTTCATATTCTTGTATCCTCCTACACTACAGGCATATGGGTGGCACCTCCAGAGATTTGAACACTGGTGGGATTACTACAAATCAATTTGAAACACCAAAATACTAGAGGTGGGAGTTAGTCATGGGACTTGCTTTCATATTTCTTGTATCATCTTACACTACGGGAGTATGGGTGATGCCTCTAGATATTTGAACATGGGTGGGATTACTGCAAATCGATTCCAAAACGCCAAAACTATAGAGGCCAGAGTTGGTGATGGGAATTTCTTTCATATTGCTTGTATCCTTGTACACTATGAGCATATGGGTGATGCCTCCAAAGATTTTAACATGAGTGGGATTACTACAAATCGATTCCAAACACCAAAACTTCAGAAGCCAGAGTTGGTGACGGGACTTTCTTTCATATTTCTTGTATCCTCCTACACTACTGGCCTATGGGTGGCGCCTATAGATATTTGAACATAGGTAGGATTACTGCAAATCGATTCCAAACACCAAAACTCTAGAGGCCAAAGTTGGTGATGTGACTTGATTTCATATTGCTCGTATCCTCCTACACTACCTGCATATGGGTGTCTTCTCCAGAGATATGAACATGGGTGGGATTATTGAAAATCGATTCCAAACACCAAAACTCTAGAGGCCAGAGTTGGTGATGGGACTTTCTTTCATATTGCCTGTGTCCTCCTACACTATGGGTGTATGGGTGACACCTCCAAAGATTTGAACACGTGTGGGATTACTACAAATCGATTCCAAATACCAAAACTCCATAGGCCGGGGTTGGTGATGGGACTTGCTTTCATATTTCTTGTATCCCCCTACACTACGGGCGTATGGGTGATGCCTCTAGATATTTGACCACAGGTGGGATTACTTCAAATCGATTCCAAACACAAAAAATCCATAGGTCGGATTTGGTGATGGAACTTGCTTTCATATTGCTTGTATCCTCCTACACTATGCGTGTATGGGCGATGCCTCAAGAGATTTGAACACCGGTGGGATTACTACAAATCAATTCCAACAACCAAAGCTCTAGAGGCCAGAGTTGGTGATGGGAATTGATTTCATATTGCTTGTATCTTCCTACACTACAAGCGTATGAGTGACACCTCTAGAGATTTGAACATGGGTGGGATTACTGCAAATCTATTCCAAACACCAAAACACTAGGGACAGAGTTGGTGATGGGACTTGCTTTCATATTTCTTGTATCCTCCTACATTACGGGCGTATGGGTGATGCCTGTAGAGATTTGAACACAGTTGGGATTACTGCAAATTGAGTCCTAACACCAAAACTCGAGAGGCTGGAGTTGGTGATGGGACTTGCTTTCATACTGTTTGTATCCTCCTATACTACGGGCGCATGGGTGACACCTCCAAATATTTGAAGACAGGTGGGATTCCTGCAAATTGTTTTCAAACACCAAAACTCTAGAGGCCAAAGTTGGTGATGGGATTTTATTTCATATTGCTTGTATCCTCCTACACTATGGGCATAAGGGTGATGCCTCAAGAGATTTGAACACGAGTGGGATTACTGCAAATCGATTCCAAATGCCAAAACTCTAGAGGCCAGAGTTTTTTATGGGACTTGCTTTCATATTTATTGTATCCTCCTACACTACAGGCATATGGGTGACACCTCTAGAGATTTGAACATGGGCGGGATTACTACAAATCGATTCCAAACACAAAATCTCCAGAGGTCGGAGTTGGTGATGGGACTTGCTTTCATATTGCTTGTATTCTCCTACAATACGGGTGTATCGGTGATGCCTCCAGAGATTTGAACACAAGTGGGATTAATACAAATAGATTCCAAACATCAAAATTCTAGAGGCCAGATTTGGTGATGGGACTTACTTTCATATTTCTTTTATCCTCCTAGACTATGGACGTATGTGTGACGCCTCCAGAGATTTGAGCACGAGTGGGATTACTACAAATCGATTTAGAACACCAAAACTCTAGAGGCCAGAGTTGGTGATGGGACTTTCTTTCATATTGCTTGTATCCTCCTACACTATGGTCGCATGGGTGACTGTAGGGTGCGAGATTCCCCCAAGGCAATTTTTGGGGCTTAAAGCCCAAGTTTTGACTAAGTCTGATGTAAAGACTCTGCGATATGTGGGCGCGGAGCGCGAAGTTGTAATTGAGTCATAAGGGTTGTCCGCCCTTACTTTTGTAATGTAATGTCGGATTAAGAGTTCTAACCATGGTCTGTAGACCATGGGATTGTATAAATAGAGTGAGGCTTTAAGTTCTAGAGACATCTAATCTAACCTAATCTAATCTAGTCAAAGAGAATGAAGATGAAGAATTGATTCTAAGTAGAAGTGTAAAGTCGTGTCTTGGGTTGTAGAGTAGGAGAAGGCTCTGTAGCTGAGTGCACAGAGGCCTAGCAGTCTGTAGTTGAGTGCACGGACCCCTGCAGCTGAGTGCGCAGGGTGAGTTGAGTTTGTAACTAATTGAGGAAGTAATAAAGAGAAGTTCTTATCATTTTGTGTACCTTTTTTCTTATCTTATGCATTAAAGTATATTGCATGTGAATTGCAAGTTTACTATTTATTTGTTGCACGAACTTATATGAATGTGTTGAATAAGTTAATATAAGCTAAGTATCTATTTATGCAAAGTTAACCAACAATTATAAGAAGATAAGTAAGATCTGTTGTAGAAATTAGGGAAAGAGCATAGATCGTTGCCTTAGCAGTGTGAAATCACCTCAGCCCCTGATTAGGGTTGCGCGAACGTGATCATAACAGACCGCAAAGGCCTCGCAGGTCAGGGAAGTGCATGAAGTGACCTGAATGAAGCTACTCCTAGTTGGACTAAGTCGACACCTCAGACATCTCAAGGGTGCGGAAACTTGGTTCCAGCATCTCCCAATGCTACTTTGAGTGAGACCTCAGTCTACACTCCGCGGGTTGTTGCTGAAAGGGCCAGTAGTACAGGGATTTTTTTGGCTAACTAACTCCAAACTTGGGGCATGCCCCATTAAGCCAACAAATGGTTCCATTGCCGAGACCAGAATCTGCATAGAGATGTCTAATGTCATATCATTAGAATCCAACTGAGAAGGAAATTGAAGGTTGGTTGGACAGAAAAATTCATGATTTTGCGGCACAGGAGAACAGGAATCCGTGACTAACAAAAGAAGAGTGGTTAGATTGCTACCTATACATAGAGACCCATGAAATCTTCTTCGCATCTTTCCCTACTGAGCTGTACAAGTGGGTTGCAAAGCTAGGAGATAGCCAAGGAAGGTGGAAGCTTGACAATCCTATTCTGTGGACTCCAAAGTTGGTATGCAGATTGGAAGCACCATAAGATAAGATCATGCCACTGTTGATCACTGGCTCGATCGGATTATAGGAGGATTTATCACTAAATTCGTGGTAGACACTTTAGTCAGCTATAGCGAGGCAGAGTGACACTTCCTCAAAGGATAGCAAGGTAAGTATGTAAAGTCCCTGAATACTTGGATTAAAATGTTATTGTGTGAAAAGAGGATTATGCAGCTACATTGATGTATGGGGCTACGCAAAGTGGAGAAACCTACAAGAATGAAGGAAGTAAGGAACTAGAGAATAGCCCTTTGATTTCACCTTCGCGAGATGAGGAATAGCTCGCAAAGGTATCTCCACGAAGTGTGATCCATTTGATAAGGCAGAGAATTCCACACATACCACCCCCACCCACACCACCACTAGCTTCACCACCATCACCTCCATCTTCGCCAGTACCACCTCCACTGCCACCACGAGTCAATATGGCAAGCGCAATAAAGTTGCCTATGTTCAATGGATTGGGAAATGAAGATCCAGACCAATTTTGGTTCGTGGTAAAAGATGTATGGGAAGCGTAGGGAGTTGCAGATGACAATATAAAGAAAGAAACACTAGTTAGCACTCTACAAGATCACGTGCTGACCTGGTACATTAAAAACTCAAGTGATAATCCAAATATGGGATCACGGATATCCAAAGTGTGCTAAATAAGGAATTTAGTAGGCCAAAGTCAGAAGCACAGTCGATCATTGGGTTCAGAGAAATCGCAATGGTACCAAGCAAGACTCCTTACGAGCTAGATCAGAGGTTGAATTCTATGATTCACAAAGCTAATATAACATTGATGAATGGACAATGCCACGAATGGTTTGTAGCATCGCTAACGCTGCATTTGAGGAACACGCTGTCACAATAGAGGTTAAAAACTTAGGCAAAGGCCTTGGAGATTACGATGAGGCTACATGAGACCCCAATACGGGATCCTAACTTGGGAGTTCAGAAGATCCATGTGCAGTTGAAAAACTTGTGCCTTGAAATGAAGAGTCTGAAATAGGACAAGACAACTCGACCAGAAGTGCACGAAGAGGTAAGGGTCATGGTCATGACAAGGACCACTACTCGGTGTTCACAAATCACCTTGCGGGAGGGGGACTGATGCCATTAAGGCCAGAAATGAAAGCAGGACCTAGCACAGAACCTTCTTTTTGGTGCACAATTTGTCAAATAGGAGGAAAGCATGCTATGGACAACTGCCATTTGTTGCAGATGTACACGTAGAATTCGTACCAGTTGTTCTGTAATTTCTGTAAATTGGTAGGACATGATGAGCACACTTGTAGAAGCTATGAGTTAATGATGGATAGAACTCCCACCTACAAAGTTCAGGCCGAAACGCGGCCCCTAGACCAGAGTGTAGGGATGGCATGAACCGAATTTTAGGGGTGCAGATGAGGCCGAGTCGGAGGAGGACCTGGAAGAGGTCGTGGATAGTTGCTATGCTATAATTGCGGAGGGCCAGGACATTATGCCCCATGATTGTACAAATCCAACATGTACATCATGTTTGTATTGTACCTTGTTTGATCATGAGACGAAGGATTTTCCTACCCTGATAGCTAGGCTACACGACAAGGGAGCGCTACCACCTCCCCCGACTTAGAACCTGCAGATGATGAGGTCTGAGCTGCATGAGGAAGACCCAAATGTGAGCATTGTGCTCTGAAGTGGAATTACGATGGGAGATGATAAAGGAAAATAGCTAGAAGATAGTTCTTGGGTTCGCAATGCTCTGGCGAAAGAAGCAAAGTTTGATTTGGAGTGCACTTGAGAAACCTTTATGGAAGCTAAGAAGAGCTTCGCTAATGCCTCCACTTCAGAAAGCAAAGATAGACCAAAGCCAGAGATGGACCCATTGATGCTCATAATGTTCCTAGAAACGTGCTTGAAGCTACTGTGCGACAATAAGGCTGTAAAGGGATTATAGGAACTCATTAACAAATGTGTGGGGACCACGCCAAGAGAACCACGCATAGTCTGAAAGATTGGAAAACACAAGACAAGAACATGAAGATAAATGAGGTTAACCGCATAGATTGGAGAATATGAGATGGATCAAATAATTCTAGATTTAGGATCAAAAGCGAACTTTCTGGCGAAGCAAACATGGGAGTGAATTGGGAGGCCTATGCTATAGTGGTCTCCTATTTAGCTGCACATGAAAAATCAATAGAAGATAATACCCCTGGAGCAATTGTAGGGAATCAATGTGCATATTGAAGGAGCGAGTGTGCTAGCAGACTTTGAAGTAATAGAGATTGTTGATGACAACAATCCCTACCTCGCACTCTTAGGAATTGATTGGCCCACTGACATGAATGGGCTGATTAATCTGAAAAAGTGCAAGATGATTTTCGAGAAGAAGTCTCTGCATGTAGTAATATCATTGGACCCTGCTGAGGGATCATGCTACATTAAGCGAGTGTGCGACTATGAAAGTGATGATGATTTGGACTGCATCTACAAAATAATTGAACCAGAGAAAGACTAGGTAAATCCCACCACGGATGGACGGATTTCATGGTAGTGTGACAACTCTTGTACTTCAGATTTGGATGAGGAAATAGAGTAGTGGCAGAACTGGTTACACGAGGTAACCACACTTAACTGTAACATGATGACAAGATCATTTCATTGTGTATCAATGGAAATGAGAGATTTACCTACTTATGATGGATTAGGTGAGGTAGATACTTTCATGGACAAATTTGAAAGAGAGTTGCTGGAAAAACAATGTTTCGAAGCCTTGAATTGGGTATTATGCGCTATGCCCATGATATGGTGGGGTACGCACAAAGAAAACTTTGATGACTGGCATGCAGGTAGGAGGATGAGTCAAACACAGTTTGGGAAGCATATAAGGTAGTTACCAGGTAGATACAATGGTCGGGATGGTCGGCGTGCGCATTTTTCCAGATGGGTACAGACCTATGGTAAACAACCTACGCAGATGCACATGAACTTCGCGATGGGAAATATGAACAATAACCATGTGTTGGGGGGGCAAATGCGTGAATGGATCCTCAAGTTCGAATGACATAGCGTGGAAAGAATGAGCACACAGATGGTTATCCATGCAGAATCCTTTAATGAAGTGTGTGGAGCACTAAACAAGGCATGTAATGTGCAACGAAGTGATTGGGACCTGCGCATACCAGCAGTCCTATGGGCTTATAGGGAGATGTGCAAGAAACTGACAGGACAGATGCCTTCTAGGTTGGATTATGAAGCGAACGCTAAAATACCGATGAAGTATATCATGCCTAGTCCGCGCATAGCAACACCCATGGATACGACGGATCGCAGAGCCTTGAAAGAAGGGATCGCGCAGTTGGAAGAAGAAGAACGCTTGGGACCTGATGAAGAGATCGAATAGAGTAATCTTAGGCTCTAAGAACTCATGAATAAAAAATTTCGTTTGAGGGAGAAAACCACCATGGCGGAAGAAGAAGTCAAGAAGCTAGAGGGAGGAATGAAAAGGGATTTTCTTGATAAAAAGATTGTGGTGATAAAACAGGATTCACACGATTATGTTGATAAATTTGGAGACTACTGCTGAGAGTTGATTAGTTTGATGCCTTGTATTGGAGAGCGTATTACTGAGAGGACCACAGATGGTGGCGCAATGCAGATGGCTTTGTGCACGATGCAGGTAATGAAGTTAACAGGCAAACTTTTCTTAGGAAACATAAACGATAGTCGGTCGAAGCCATATATAGGTGGCGCGGCCACCTGACTAGTCGTGGGAAGCACAATATTAGCACTCCAGGCAGTTGAAAGGAGGCATGGGGCTTTAAATTACTCTACTTGAGAGCTACGCGATGTTAGGGCTGCGTGTAGGAGCGAAGTGTCACAGGGTCTGTGACAGAACAAGTGTAGCTGCGATGCTGTGAAGATTGGCTAGAAAGTGACCGTTATGTCACTATTCACAATGTGATACTTGGTTTGAGACCAAATGGAGCAGGAGGCATGCATTTAAGTCAAGATTTATGGGCTATATTTGGGAAAATCTACCGCCAAGGGAGCATTCATGGAGCGGATTTGGGGGGAACCATCAAATTCGAATTCAAAAGGTGCTATAAATTACAAAGGGCTGCCCAACAAACAAAACTTGGTCATTTGAGAATTGAGGTATCATGGACCCAAAGAATTCTAAACCCCGACATATTGAGAGCATTGTTTGAGCACCCATGTGAGCAGTTGAGCGATTTCAGGAAAAACAAGATGACAGTGTTTGAAGAAGCGAGGGATATCGGAGAAATGTCCAAAGAAGAGGTCGCACAGGCTATGACAGTAGAAGATGCCCCTGAGAGCACCGGGATAGTTGCAGAAATCCCTAAATCACTATGCACACCGAGACCCAAGAAAGATAAGCAACCCATGATTTCGGTGTGCGTGTCCCCTTGAAACCTGCTGTGAACTAAGTTGACAATGGAATAAAAGGGGAAAGTGGTTAATTTGGAAACCAATGACGAGGAGGAAGACCTTGAAGACATCCTGATAGAAGAAGATGAGGACAAAGACATGGAGGAAGAAAATGAGGGCGCGGACCCTCTAACCAAGTTTCCCTCATATGTTCCTCCATAGAAGGGGAAGGCCAAGATGCCCAAGGAACTAGATGACAGTAAAATCTCTCTACAGACTCTACTACTACCCGACAATACATTTTCGGAGGAGCACATCTGGGATGGGTGCCAAGTTTGAAGTTTGAAGATTGGGATCTTGCCAACCATGAGAAATTCCCTCACTTGGCAACTCCGCAGCTCATGAAGCCGAAGAAACACACCACGATGGGAGTCATAAAGTTGAAGCCATGCAAGTGGTTGGACAGAGTCAAAAAGGTAGGGTTGTTGAACCTGCTCTAGGTGCCGCATTACCATCACGCCCTAGTGACTATCTTCGTCATCAGGCAGCTACTCTGCCTGGTGCATGATGGGTGTTTGTGGCTAGAGGAGCCCATCCCCATCATGGACCACCTGATCCATAGAATTACCCGACTCCCTTGTAAGGGGGAAGACCTAGCAAACATTTCGGAGGGTAAAAGCAGTGATTTGGCCATCGCAGAGGCCATGAAAAATAAATATAAGTTGGAGAAGAAAAAGAGGGGCTATGCAATTTCTAGTATCAACAACAAGGCAGTCAAAGTTGCGACTCAGATAATGGCGGGTAAGGTCATGTGGAAGTTCTACGTGGATGAGGTGCCTGCACCGGTGGTTGCACTTGCTGAGTAGTGCATAGGGAGTCCAGTTTAACTGGTCCGAATACTTGTGAAAGTAGTTCCTGGAGAATTTTCGTGAGGCATAAGAACAATGGAAAACCTTCCACTATGCAAGGCTTTTCCATCCATAGTGTTGGCGGCTAGAGAATTACCTGAGGACAGCCAGTTCCCCACAATTGCGAGGGATCTCCCAAAGGCTGTGAAGTACGCTTTGCTATGGGCCACTATAGACACACACAGGATCTGAGATAGTAAAATATTATGGGTGTTCATGGAGATGAATATCAGAATGGGGATTAACCACAAGTCGTGGTTATCGCCCATTGTCTATAATAGTTTACAAAGCTTCATGGAGTTCAAAGCGGACTTCCATCACGTCTACATCAGGGCGCGCAAGGACCCCACAAAGAAATGGAATGAACTACGATACCTGGCCATCGACGATGTTATCTTTGATGTACTTGAGGCATGGCTATCAAAGTGGCACGCTCCAGACATCTTTGCAGTGGAAGTAGACAAGTCTGCTACATAGAAAAAGAAGGTGGAGGCAAAACTGCAGGTGGCGCAGTTAGCAGAGAAGAGAAGAAAAGAAGTCGCAGCAACAAAGGCACAGGAGGCGTGGGACGCTGCAAAGGTAGTAGCAGAACAGTAGAATGCTACAGCAGAAGTGCAGAAGGAAGCAGAGAAGGAGTGCGAGGGTCAGAAGTCGCCTGAGTAGGAACAAGAGATGGAGACAGAGATAAAGGAGGGTGGCATAGACCCACAAACAGTGTCGACACAGTTAAAGTGCCAGTACTCGAGAGAGTAGGTGGGGCTGTGAAAGAAGTTGAAAGCGTCTAAGGCTTCTTTCGACCCGATAACCCTCACTGAGGGAGATTTGCACGATATAGAGGAGACGATGCTGGACGTCACCGCGGAGGCCCTCCAATAGTTCACGAAGGAGAATAAGATTGTGTTGGGGGACCCCCAGGCACAGATTTAGGAGTTGTGGGTGTGCACTCCTCAGGCTAGTACTCTCTCGACCAGCCTCACAGTAGGAACAGTTGCAGCTGAGGAAATGTTGCGCACGTGCAGGACCAACACAATAGTGTTGCCCAAGGGGGCACTAGTTATAGAGAACGATTTCGACAGACCTACAATCAGTGCGTTGAAGGGAGTAAGATTCAACATGGCTGCACTCCCTCAGGAGATGCTCTATGTTCTATAGGATGAAGTTACTGCAGAACTACAGGCTAGGGAGGGCCACACATTACAGGTTTTAAGAGAAAAAAGAATCAACATGGAGAAATTAAACCTGCAGCGCGACGAGGTAGTGACGCACCACCGCAAGATGGTGTAGGTGGTTGAGGAGGTCTACCAGATGGTCCTTAAGTTGACCATCCTAGCAGAGGCACCAGCAGAGGCGCACATCCAGAGGTTAGCAGCAAGAGTGCGTGAGGCACGAGAAGAGATGGCCAAGGTTCAGCTAGAGTTGAACCTTCAGATAACTGAGCTTCAGTTGAAGGCGTAGCCTTCAACTCCTCCAGAGGTAAGTGAACAACGTGCCAGTGCCATCACAATAGGAATAGAAGAGATCAGTAGTGCAGTGAAGGACTGCACCAAAGTGTTGGAAGAATCGTTTGAGGTCCTCATTGATCTGCAGGAGGACCCGAACATACAACGCTTGGAAACGGAGGTGCGTGAGCTACAAAAATGACATGACGATGTCAAAGGGACCACACAAGTGGCGGCCCTTCAAAGGCTCGTGCAGATGCAACCAGAAAAAGTGCTCAAGGAGCAGGTAGAAGCGGCATGACACAAAGAAGCAGTTTTGAAGGCGCACCTCCAACCATGGATCGATAAGGCCTTTGCCATCACAGCAATGATTGAAGGCAAGCTCACACAAATGTAGGGGACGCAGGAACAGATACAAGGAAGGAGTTCAGATACCGCAGTCTATGAACAACGCATCCAAGAGATAAACCAGGTAGCTTCTCAGTGCATTGCCGACCTTGCAGTGGTCCAAGCAAAGTTGGGAGGTCTCCATGCGAAGATCTTTGCACCGACAAAGAGACTCGAGGGTGAGTCACGATGTTTCTGTTGGGGGCCTGTTGGGTGCGGGATCCCCCAAGGCAAGTTTTGGGGCTTAAATCCCAAGTTTTGACTAAGTTTGATGTAAAGACTCCGTGATTTGTGGGCACGGAGCACAAAGTTGTAATTGAGTCATAAGGTTGTCCACCCTTACTTTTGTAGTGTAATGTCGGATTGAGAGTTCTACCCATGCACTACAGACCATGGGATTGTATAAATAGAGTGAGGCTCTAAGTTCTAGAGACATCTAATCTAATCTAATCTAATCTAATCTAATCTAGTCAAAGAGAATGAAGATGAAGCATTGATTCTAAGTAGAAGTGTAAAGTCGTATCTTTGGTCATAGAGTAGGAGAAGGCTTTGTAGCTGAGTGCCCAGAGGCCTAGTAGTCTGCAGTTGAGTGCACAGACCCCTGCAGCTGAGTGCACAGGGTGAGTTGAGTCTGTAACCGATTGAATAAGTAATAAAGAGAAGTTCTTATTATTATGTGTACCTTTTTTCCTGTCTTATGCATTGAAGTATATTGGATATGAATTGCAAGTTTACCGTTTATTTGTTGCGTGAACTTATATGAATGTGTTGAATAAGCGAATATAAGCTAAGTATCTGTTTACGCGAAGTTAACTAATAGTTATAAGAATATAAGTAAGATCCGCGGTGGAACTTAGGGAAAGAGTGCAGATCCCTGCCTTAGCAGCGTCAAATCAGCTCAGCCCCTGATTAGGGTTGTGTGAAGGCGATCATAACAGAGCGTGAAGGCCTCGCAGGTCAAGGAAGTGCACGAAGTGACCTGCGTGAAGCTATTCCTAGTTGGACTAAGTTGACACCTTAGACGTCTCAAGTGTGCGGAAACATAGTTCCAGCATCCCCCCATACTGCTTCGGGTGAGACCTCAGTCCGCACTCCGCGGGCTATTGCCGAAAGGGCCAATAATAGAAGGATTTGTTTGGCTAACTAACTCCGAACCTGGGTCAGGCCCCATCAAGCCAATAGTGATGCCTCCACAGATTTGAACATGGGTGGGATTACAACAAATAGATTCCAAACACCAAAACTCCAGATGTCGAACTTGGTGATGGGACTTGCTTTCATATTTCTTGTATCTTCCTACACTACAAGCATATGGGTGATGCCTCTAGAGATTTGGCCACTAGTGGGATTACTGCAAATTGAATCCAAACAACAAAACTCTAGAGGCCAGAGTTAGTGATGGGACTTTTTTCATATTTCTTATATCTTCCTACACTACGGGTGTATGCATGTCACCTCTATAGATTTGAACACGGGTGGTATTACTACAAATCAATTCCAAACACCAAAACTCCAAAGGCCAGAGTTGGTGATGGGACTTGCTTTCATATTTCTTGTATTCTCGTACACTATGAGCGTATGGGTGATGCCTCCAAATATTTGAACATAGGTGGGATTACTCCAAATCAACTCCAAACATCAAAACTCCAGAGGCTAGAGTTGATAATGGGACTTTCTTTCATATTGATTGTATCCTCCTAAATTATGGGCGTATGGGTGATGCCTCCAGATATTTCAACACTGATGGGATTACTACAAATCAATTCTAAACACCAAAACTCTAGAGGCCGGAGTTGGTGATGGGACTTGCTTTAATATTGCTTGTGTCCTCCTACACTATGGTCGTATGGGTGGTGCCTCCAGAGATTTGAACATGTGTGGGATTATGGCAAATCAATTATGAACCCCAAAAATCCAGAGGCCAGAGTTGGTGGTGGGACTTGCTTTCATATTGCTTGTATCCTCCTACACTACGGGTGTATGGGTGATGCCTCCAAAGATATAAACATAGGTGCGATTACTGCAAATCAATTCCAAACACCAAAGCTCCAGAGGCTGGAGTTGGTGGTGGGACTTGCTTTCCTATTGCTTGTATCCTCCTGCACTACGGGCGTATGAGTGACACTTCTAGAGATTTGAACACGAGTGGGATTACTGCAAATCGATTCCAAACACCAAAACTCCAAAGGTCGGAGTTGGTGATGGGACTTGCTTTCATTTTTCTTGTATCCTCCTACACTACGGGCATATGGGCGATGCCTCTAAATATTTGAAGATAGGTGGGATTACTGCAAATCGATTCCAAACACCAAAACTCCAGAGGCCAGAGTTGGTGATGGGACTTTCTTTCATATTGCTTGTATCCTCCTACCCTACGGACATATGTGTGACGCCTTCAGAGATTTGAACACGGGTGGGATTATTGCAAATCTATTCCAAACACCAAAACTGCAGAGGCCAGAGTTGGTGATGGGACATTCATTCATATTGCTTGTATTCTCCTACACTATGGGTGTATGGGTGACACCTTAAGAGATTTGAACGCGAGTGGGATTACTGCAAATTGATTCCAAACACCAAAACTCGAGAGGTCGGAGTTGGTGATGGGACTTGTGTTCATATTGTTGGTATCCTCCTACACTACAAGCGTATGGGTGACGCCTTCAGAGATTTGAACACATGTGGGATTACTGCAAATCGATTCCAAACAACAAAACTCCAGAGGCCAAAGTTGGTGATGGGACTTGCTTTCATATTTCTTGTATCCTCCTACACTAGGGGCGTATGGGTGATGCCTCCAGAGATTTGAAGACAGGTCGGATTACTGCAAATCGATTCCAAACACCAAAACTCTAGAGGTCAGAGTTGGTGATGGGACTTTCTTTCATATTGCTTGTATCCTCCTACACTACGGGTAGGAGTGAAACAGATTAAAAAACATAGAAGTCAAGAAGAAATGCAAGGAACCCAACTCCTACTTAAGGTCCAACCATCATCCATATTGAGATTCCTCGGATGCTTTTCAATTTCAATGGCCTCAGGTAACTTCCTATGATGAAAGTGATCAATCCTAGCGATAACCTAAGAGTTCTCAATGCAGACATGATGCAAAGTTTTCTCTACATGCTCAACAATAGTTGAGGAACGAGAACGCATATGTATGAGGTCAGCAGCATGTTCCTGAATACGAAGATTAATGGAGCAACCCATTTCTATTGATTTATTTT
>APFE031322127.1:309283-339172 GCA_000404065.3 Pinus taeda
ATATATAAAAGTTAACTTTTTTGTTCTGTAAGTTTGGTAAGAGTAATGTCTAACTTCTCTCCTCGATCAAGGAATGACACAAAATAATTTAATACCTTATTTTATTTTCAAAATTTTAACTAAACCAAATGACTTAGCTTACCCCAACTTGGTTTAAAAAAACACCCATAACCATAATCCTACTTTTTTGGGAAAACATCCTACTGCTAACCGGATTCAGCACTAACTATTATGATTAACTGCCACCATTTTAAGACTTCTATCCAGATTTTAAGTACAGATGCAAACAACTATAAAAGAGAGGATGGAATTACCATTTATTCCCAAAGTATAAGGAAGCTTCATGCTGTTTCTTGAGTCGATCAGCTCCACGTTCTTCACAAAAACATTGAATCTGCGCACAAGCTGATGGACAGAATACCTCTTGCCATACCTGCACAGGATTGAAAGAAAAAACATTACAAACTTTAGCTAAATGCAATTTTTAACTGATCTCTTAAATACCCACATATATAACTATCTATTCCCACTCATATTGCAACATAACATGCTATAAGGCGGCCATGAATGCGATTCTAATACAAAGCAAGAAAACCCAAGCAGAAACAGAAGAGATCTCAGCTATCAGAATCATTTAAACAAATCACAACACAAACCTGAGAGCGAACTCCGCAAACTGTAGAGACTTGGGATTGGTTCCCAAGATTTTAAAGAAACTGGACTCCAGGTCCTGGATCTTATTAGTAACCATATCAATATAATCGGTTTTTTCAAACGACTTGGCAGCAGATACAGATATGGCCAGCGCTAACAAAGTGCTCAGAACAATGGCGAGGACGCGAGCCATGGCGGGCGAGACTCTTGGAACCTCTGAACACAGCAAAGGGCGAAGAAAGAATGATGTGGGTTCGTTGGATTCCTCTTACCTGTTTATACATGGAAGCTTTCATAGCAGAATCTGCAGGTATAACGATAACTAAGTCTGAAGTCTTCTCGAGTGGGCCAGCCGATCATGCGCGCTGTTGCTAGCATTAGAATAAATATTTGTTTTACTTAATAGCTTTATGTTAATATATTAGAAAATGAGTTCTAAATGGACAGAAGTATTATAAGAAACAAGAGACGCCACAGGTAAGAAATTATATGATGTTGCATGTTATACACTTGTTCAGCGATGGAAGCATTTGTGTACTATAGTGCAAGATCATTGCAAAAAGTTGTATACATCCATTAAAGTTTTACATTTTTTTTTGGTAGATAGTGATGTATTTGATAGGGATGGAAGGATTTTGCAATTTTGTTGCATTGGAGTTGCATTTTTAATGTTTATTAGTAGGTGGCAAAGTCAACAATGCCAACCATCATTATCACAAACATATTATAAGCTTCACTCTAATTAAAATAGCAAGAGTCATTTTTACTAATTATGATAGAATTCCACATGTAAAATTCCTAAATCTAAGTATCCTACCACCATACCCTTATTGAAATCCTTTATGATTAAGGATGAAGGGGCCTTTCCATAATGGTAAGGCTTTTACTTTATTATTTGATGAAGTCCTGAGTTTCTCATATAAATTTTAACTCTACATTTCCCTCCAATTTTAGGAGGACAAACTGCACCCTATGACTCCTTATAGATAAAGAGTTTATATAGTTTGAAGTAACAGAGAATCTATGCACTAGGTTATGGTTATTCTTGAGGTGTTCATATGACACCCATGTATAAGCATCACAACATTAACATAGCATTGTCACTAACATAATGTATCACATTATCATTATACTCTACCAAGAATGTGACATTAAATACACCCACTAAAAATACTAAGTACACCATAGCTATTTCTCTACTAAAATATTATATATCTTTTTTCTAAGATGGAAAAACCTAGCATAACTTAGTTGTCAATTGACAATGGGTACAACCATCATTCCCCACTATTGAGGTGGTTCGTTACCATCATTGAAGGAAATCACATACTTGAAATAACCCATTGGTGGTCAATACCTAAGTTAGATTTTCACTCTTACCATATGTCTTTGGATCTTTGGGTCGTTGCCCTAATTCTTTACATTTGAGTATGACCAGTTCTTAGTGAATTGAAAGCAAATTTAGTTCTTACTCCAAAACTAAAAAAATGTTGAGCCATAATAATAATGGCAAGAAAGTCAACATTCTTTGTGATCATTAATAAAACTACTTCCAATACATAATTTTGTGATCATTGATGAAACTACCTCCAATAAAATTATATATTTTTAATAATATAAATAAAACCAAATACTATTTTTAATTTCGTATAATATTTCTTAAAAATAAAAATATAATAATATAAAATAGAGATATATCCGATACATATCCATTCTTACTTGACAATTAGTCTAGATTATAATAAATTTTATCTAGTAATGTATGACCTATGCTTCTTTGCTATGATACACATCCATCCTCAATTGAAAATTACTATACATTATATAAGGTAATGTATGACCTATGCTTCTTTGCTATGATACACATCCATCCTCAATTGAAAATTACTATACATTATAATAAGTTTTACCTAATAACGTATGATCCATGCCTTTTTTCGTTTGGTATTTAATAATATCAAAAATAAATGTTAACTAATACTTTTTGTTTGGTATTTAACCATATAAAAAATAAATATACTTTTTATGTGCGCTAGAATTTTAGTTGAAACATCTAAATGGGTGGGCCAATTCGCATATGTCCCCCTCCAGATCATGCATGCTTTTGAAGGTGGGAGGATGTGGGCAATATAGTGAAATACAATTTGCAAGATTACAATAATGGTGAAGGAAGTCCACAAATGCTTACTACATCGTTGTTTCATATTATTGGAGATATCTCCAAATGCCTCAACTAATCAACCTCTTTATGAGGCATTCTCTCAACAATGCCAACCATCATTATCACAAACATACTATAAGCTTCACTCCAATTAAAATAACAAGAGTCACTTTTACTAATTATGATAGAATTCCACATGTAAAATTCCTAAATCTAAGTATCCTACCACCATACCCTTATTGAAATCCTTTATGATTAAGGATGAAGGGGCCTTTCCATAATGGTAAGGCTTTTACTTTATTATTTGATGAAGTCCTGAGTTTCTCACATAAATTTTAACTCTACATTTCCCTCCAATTTTAGGAGGACAAACTGCACCCTATGACTCCTTATAGATAGAGAGTTTATATAGTTTGAAGTAACAGAGAATTTATGCACTAGGTTATGGTTATTCTTGAGGTGTTCATATGACACCCATGTATAAGCATCACAACATTAACATAGCATTGTCACTAACATAATGTATCACATTATCATTATACTCTACCAAGAATGTGACAATAAATACACCCACTAAGCATACTAAGTACACCATAGCTATTTCTCTACTAAAATATTATATATCTTTTTCTAAGATGGAAAAACCTAGCATAACTTAGTTGTCAATTGATAATGGGTACAACCATCATTCCCCACTATTGAGGTGGTTTGTTACCATTATTCAAGGAAATCACATACTTGAAATAACCCATTGGTGGTCAATACTTAAGTTATATTTTCACTCTTACCATATGTCTTTGGATCTTTGGGTCGTTGCCCTAATTCTTTACATTTGAGAATGACCAGTTCTTAGTGAATTGAAAGCAAATTTAGTTCTTACTCCAAAACTAAAAAAATGTTGAGCCATAATAATAATGGCAAGAAAGTCAACATTCTTTGTGATCATTAATAAAACTACTTCCAATACATAATTTTGTGATCATTGATGAAACTGCCTCCAATAAAATTATATATTTTTAATAATATAAATAAAACCAAATACTATTTTTAATTTTCGTATAATATTGTTCTTAAAAAATAAAAATATAATAATATAAAATAGAGATATATCCGATACGTATCCATTCTTACTTGACAATTAGTCTAGATTATAATAAATTTTATCTAGTAATGTATGACCTATGCTTCTTTGCTATGATACACATCCATCCTCAATTGAAAATTACTATACATTATAATAAGTTTTACCTAATAACGTATGATCCATGCCTTTTTTCGTTTGGTATTTGATAATATCAAAAATAAATGTTAACTAATACTTTTTGTTTGGTATTTAACCATATAAAAAATAAATATACTGTTTATGTGCTTTAGAATTTTAATTAAAACATCTAAACGGGTGGGCCAACTCGCATATGTCCCCCTCCAGATCATGCATGCTTTTGAAGGTGGGAGGATGTGGGCAATATAGTGAAATACAATTTGCAAGATTACAATAATGCTGAAGGAAGTCCACAAATGCTTACTACATCGTTGTTTCATATTATTGGAGATATCTCCAAATGCCTCAACTAATCAACCTCTTTATGAGGCATTCTCTCAACAATGCCAACCATCATTATCACAAACATACTATAAGCTTCACTCCAATTAAAATAAAAAGAATCATTTTTACTAATTATGATAGAATTCCACATGTAAAATTCCTAAATCTAAGTATCCTACCACCATACCCTTATTGAAATCCTTTATGATTAAGGATGAAGGGGCCTTTCCATAATGGTAAGGCTTTTACTTTATTATTTGATGAAGTCCTGAGTTTCTCACATAAATGTTAACTCTACATTTCCCTCCAATTTTAGGAGGACAAACTACACCCTATGACTCCTTATAGATAGAGAGTTTATATAGTTTGAAGTAACAGAGAATTTATGCACTAGGTTATGGTTATTCTTGAGGTGTTCATATGACACCCAGTATAAGCATCATAACATTAACATAGCATTGTCACTAACATAATGTATCACATTATCATTATACTCTACCAAGAATGCGACATTAAATACACCCACTAAGCATACTAAGTACACCATAGCTATTTCTCTACTAAAATATTATATATCTTTTTCTAAGATGGAAAAACCTAGCATAACTTAGTTGTCAATTGACAATGGCTACAACCATCATTCCCCACTATTGAGGTGGTTCGTTACCATTATTCAAGGAAATCACATACTTGAAATAACCCATTGGTGGTCAATACTTAAGTTAGATTTTCACTCTTACCATATGTCTTTGGATCCTTGGGTCGTTGCCCTAATTCTTTACATTTGAGTATGACCAGTTCTTAGTGAATTCAAAGCAAATTTAGTTCTTACTCCAAAACTAAAAAAATGTTGAGCCATAATAATAATGGCAAGAAAGTCAACATTCTTTGTGATCATAATAAAACTACTTCCAATACATATTTTGTGATCATTGATGAAACTAACTCCAATAAAATTATATATTTAAATAATATAAATAAAACCAAATACTATTTTTAATTTTCGTATAATATTTTTCTTAAAAAATAAAAATATAATAATATAAAATAGAGATATATCCGATACGTATCCATTCTTACTTGACAATTAGTCTAGATTATAATAAATTTTATCTAGTAATGTATGACCTATGCTTCTTTGCTATGATACACATCCATCCTCAATTGAAAATTACTATACATTATAATAAGTTTTACCTAATAACGTATGATCCATGACTTTTTTCGTTTGGTATTTAATAATATCAAAAATAAATGTTAACTAATACTTTTTGTTTGGTATTTAACCAGATAAAAAATAAATATACTTTTTATGTGCTCTAGAATTTTAATTAAAACATCTAAACGGGTGGGCCAATTCGCATATGTCCCCCTCCAGATCATGCATGCTTTTGAAGGTGGGAGGATGTGGGCAATATAGTGAAATACAATTTGCAAGATTACAATAATGGTGAAGGAAGTCCACAAATGCTTACTACATCGTTGTTTCATATTATTGGAGATATCTCCAAATGCCTCAACTAATCAACCTCTTTATGAGGCATTCTCTCAACAATGCCAACCATCATTATCACAAACATACTATAAGCTTCACTCCAATTAAAATAGCAAGAGTCATTTTTACTAATTATGATAGAATTCCACATGTAAAATTCCTAAATCTAATTATCCTACCACCATACCCTTATTGAAATCCTTTATGATTAAGGATGGAGGGGCCTTTCCATAATGGTAAGGCTTTTACTTTATTATTTGATGAAGTCCTGAGTTTCTCATATAAATTTTAACTCTACATTTCCTTCCAATTTTAGGAGGACAAACTGCACCCTATGACTCCTTATAGATAAAGATTTTATATAGTTTGAAGTAACAGAGAATTTATGCACTAGGTTATGGTTATTCTTGAGGTGTTCATATGACACCCATGTATAAGCATCACAACATTAACATAACATTGTCACTAACATAATGTATCACATTATCATTATACTCTACCAAGAATGTGACATTAAATACACCCACTAAGCATACTAAGTACACCATAGCTATTTCTCTACTAAAATATTATATATCTTTTTCTAAGATGGCGAAACCTAGCATAACTTAGTTGTCAATTGACAATGGCTACAACCATCATTCCCCACTATTGAGGTGGTTCGTTACCATTATTCAAGGAAATCACATACTTGAAACCCATTGGTGGTCAATACTTAAGTTAGATTTTCACTCTTACCATATGTCTTTGGATCCTTGGGTCGTTGCCCTAATTCTTTGCATTTGAGTATGACCAGTTCTTAGTGAATTGAAAGCAAATTTAGTTCTTACTCCAAAACTAAAAAAATGTTGAGCCATAATAATAATGGCAAGAAAGTCAACATTCTTTGTGATCATTAATAAAACTACTTCCAATACAAAATTTTGTGATCATTGATGAAACTACCTCCAATAAAATTATATATTTTTAATAATATAAATAAAACCAAATACTATTTTTAATTTTCGTATAATATTTTTCTTAAAAAATAAAAATATAATAATATAAAATAGAGATATATCCGATACGTATCCATTCTTACTTGACAATTAGTCTAGATTATAATAAATTTTATCTAGTAATGTATGACCTATGCTTCTTTGCTATGATACACATCCATCCTCAATTGAAAATTACTATACATTATAATAAGTTTTACCTAATAACGTATGATCCATGACTTTTTTCGTTTGGTATTTAATAATATCAAAAATAAATGTTAACTAATACTTTTTGTTTGGTATTTAACCATATAAAAAATAAATATACTTTTTATGTGCGCTAGAATTTTAATTAAAACATCTAAATGGGTGGGCCAATTCGCATATGTCCCCCTCCAGATCATGCATGCTTTTGAAGGTGGGAGGATGTGGGCAATATAGTGAAATACAATTTGCAAGATTACAATAATGGTGAAGGAAGTCCACAAATGCTTACTACACCGTTGTTTCATATTATTGGAGATATCTCCAAATGCCTCAACTAATCAACCTCTTTATGAGGCATTCTCTCAACAATGCCAACCATCATTATCACAAACATACTATAAGCTTCACTCCAATTAAAATAACAAGAGTCATTTTTACTAATTATGATAGAATTCCACATGTAAAATTCCTAAATCTAATTATCCTACCACCATACCCTTATTGAAATCCTTTATGATTAAGGATGAAGGGGCTTTCCATAATGGTAAGGCTTTTACTTTATTATTTGATGAAGTCCTGAGTTTCTCACATAAATGTTAACTCTACATTTCCCTCCAATTTTAGGAGGACAAACTGCACCCTATGACTCCTTATAGATAAAGAGTTTATATAGTTTGAAGTAACAGAGAATTTATGCACCAGGTTATGGTTATTCTTGAGGTGTTCAAATGAAACCCATGTATAAGCATCACAACATTAACATAGCATTGTCACTAACATAATGTATCACATTATCATTATACTCTACCAAGAATGTGACATTAAATACGCCCACTAAGCATACTAAGTACACCATAGCTATTTCTCTACTAAAATATTATATATCTTTTTTCTAAGATGGCAAAACCTAGCATAACTTAGTTGTCAATTGACAATGGGTACAACCATCATTCCCCACTATTGAGGTGGTTAGTTACGATTATTGAAGGAAATCACATACTTGAAATAACCCATTGGGAGTCAATACTTAAGTTAGATTTTCACTCTTACCATATGTCTTTGGATCCTTGGGTCGTTGCCCTAATTCTTTACATTTGAGTATGACCAGTTCTTAGTGAATTGAAAGCAAATTTAGTTCTTACTCCAAATCTAAAAAAATGTTGAGCCATAATAATAATGGCAAGAAAGTCAACATTCTTTGTGATCATTAATAAAACTACTTCCAATACATAATTTTGTGATCATTGATGAAACTACCTCCAATAAAATTATATATTTTTAATAATATAAATAAAACCAAATACTATTTTTAAATTTTCGTATAATATTTTTTCTTAAAAAATAAAAATATAATTAATATAAAATAGAGATATATCTGATATGTATCCATTCTTACTTGACAATTAGTCTAGATTATAATAAATTTTATCTAGTAATGTATAACCTATGCTTCTTTGCTATGATACACATCCATCCTCAATTGAAAATTACTATACATTATACTAAGTTTTACCTAATAACGTATGATCCATGCCTTTTTTCGTTTGGTATTTAATAATATCAAAAATAAATGTTAACTAATACTTTTTGTTTGGTATTTAACCATATAAAAAATAAATATACTTTTTATGTGCGCTAGAATTTTAATTAAAACATCTAAATGGGTGGGCCAATTCGCATATGTCCCCCTCCAGATCATGCATGCTTTTGAAGGTGGGAGGATGTGTGGCCCAACACATAAAATTACAGATATCAACGACAATAAAACACAGATTTATGCGGATTGTAAATAGACATTATGGCATCCAATATGGTGGATGACGTGGTATTTATTTAAACCAACACACACCTATATATAGAGGTAGTGATTACCTCAAAATGTGTAAAGAGACGCTGATAAGATTGTCGACATTGGTCGTTCCTCATTGTCATAAGTTTTGTATGGATTAGAACTGTGTTAATGTGTGTAATTGCATTCACAAGACTAATAGGTAATAAGGTAGTACTAAGTATTATTGCAGACTTTCATTTTCATTGTTAGTTTGAGTGTAAGTTTCATTGTTAGTTTGAGTGTAAGTTTTGGTTGTTGTGTTCCTTTTTAGAGACAAGTTGTTGAATGTAAGGGAAGTTAGGTATAAACAAATCATGGAAAATATTGAGATTTAAAATATCAAGCAAATCCTTGGTCTGTAGCATGGAAAGGAATATGACAGTGTCAAATCTCTATGATATAGCCCTCTGATGATTATTACATATCAAGTACATGATGTATGTTGATAATTGTGTAGTTTCTATCTAAGTTGGAAGGATACATTCAATTGGACACTGGTTGTTTATCCTTTGTTTCTTGTAGGATCATGATGGTTCCCACGTCAAAGGATTGTTGAACAACTTCATAAACTCTTTCAAGCCTTCTCTACTTAAGATTCCTTCTTTTCTCATTGAATTAATCACTCCCATTGTCAAGGTGATTGCTCTCAACATAATCCATGTTCTTACCAAGTGTACAATTCCATTAAAAAAGATCAACTCCTTAATTGTACCAAGATGTATATTGTTTCAATCCAATGGAGCATAAAGGGCTTGATTTTTTTTTTTAATTTTTTTTTTTTATTTTTTTTATTTTATTTTTATTTTTTTTTTATATGAAGGCAACCCATAAGGATGGAAGGGTATTGTCTTTTTACACCATGCCTAAATATGAATCATGGAGAAAAGCTCTCGGTGGAGATGCAATTGAGCTAGCCTTTAGCAAGAAGAAAATATAGGCCAAAAAGAACTTTGTGAACACAGAACTGACCATATTTTCCATGGTTGACTTGTAAAGATCCATCCCATCCATGGTCAATGGATTGAAACCAAGGCAAAGAAAATTTTTGCTTTGTTCTTTCAAGAAAAAAATTGTCACATAAGCAAAGGTTGCCTCCTTTTACCACAAAATATTTTTTTACTTCTCTCTTATATTTCACTCTTAAAATTTGAAAACATTTTTTTACCCTTTTCAACAGGTTGCTCAATTCTTAGGTTATGTCTCAGAGCATTATGCTTACCACCATTGTGAGCAGAGTCTCGCAAGCACAATTATAGGAATGACACAATATTTTGTTGGAAGAAAAAAAATTGTGGGGTTCAAGTTGCTTTTGAGATCTTAATGATCTTTATCTCTAGTGTTTCTATATATATCTAAATGATTCATATCTACTAATGATCATTTAATTTTTGATAGGGTGGATAAGATCATGTGAGCGCTCAATATGTCTTCACATGTTTGTCACCAATAAAACATTTCTTATTCCCAAAGGAAGAAGATGTATTGTTGGACTACTTGAACGAAGATGGCCATAAAGTTGAACCAAAATCCTTGCATTGCTTGAATTATAGTCTCTTTAAGTTTTTTATTGAATTAAATTTCAACAAAATTAAAATATCCCCAACTATATTATATAATATTGAAGTGCACAGAAAATTACATGGAAACCTTTTTTCTCACAGAATTTGCAGATCACAATGAGCAAGCATAAGGACTTGGTCATAACCAGAGCTTAAATATTTAAGCCAACCAATAGGTTTTTTGCAATTTTTTACCCCTTGAGTGTAAAATATTTAAGCCAATGAATGGCCTAGTCAAGAATCTTCGCTTTACAATAACCTCATACAACCCACTTGCAAAATATCATGAAACTTATTTCTTTGAAGAATCATATATCAATTCTAGATAATATATTAGTTCCTAATAACAATATCTATGTAAAAGATACTAGAACATGCTTTCACTCGTGCCATGCAAAATAGTTGAGTGATCTACTTGGACTTCCTAATGAACTCATCTAAACAAGTTGTAGTGAACTAACCAAATGCAATGTATCATTGTACTCCCAAAGTCAAACCCAGATTAGCCTTAAAAATAATATATTATCAAAGTTATGAGAAAAAATACTAAATAAGAGATGTTGCTAGATTGACATGAAATGCATATTGTTAAGCATTGAAAAGCACTTAAATTATATGTTATTACTAGAAAATTTCATTAATGGCCATTAAATTTCTCTTCATAAATCTACCCATATCATATGGAAATATTTTAAGGAAAAATATATCAAAGATTAAATTTGTCAATAAATAATTCACTAAGGCAAGAAGTTCACATTAGAGCAGCAAACTCAATTGCAAGCACATTTTAAAAAAAATACTCAACAATCCATTATTACTTATGAAGTGTACTTCCAAGTCAATGCAGCAATACCTGTAACAGCATGACCAGGATAAAGTTGCACAACATTTAGAAGCTGGAGACAAAGTATACCTATATTTACCCAAAGAACAATCTAAAGACAAATAACAAAATAATATTGTCAGGACTCCCCAACAGAAGGTGACAGGCATCTAATCTATATTACATCAATAAACACCCAATTCTTATATGGCCCAATATTAAAGCAACCTAGCATGAGTTGTCTACTGACATACACTGATATTTTTTAACCAAGAGGTTTTATAAAGGCCAGTTAGAGGAGTACAAGTCGAATAGAGTTTCTAGACAATTTAAGTTCCTACTAGATGATTAATGGATTCTTTATCAACAATCACCTTGCAAACCCTCTTCTTGCACTTCCAGCTAGTTTGGAAGACGCCCTCAAATTTTTGTCCTCTTTTGGCTCTTCTAGCTTAGGAGGTTTGGAGGAGGTTTCTATTCTCTAATTGATGTATGACTTATCTCTTTTGCCCTATTTTTCATTTTCTATTCCATTTTCCCTTATCCTTTAGAGTATATTTAGCACCTCCATCCTCTGTAATGGTCTTAACTGATGGAAATTCATTTTGGAGCTAGAACCTAAGACCATTGACATATCTTTTTGCTAATTGCGCTTCATCACCTTGGATATTAGTTTTGATTTGAACCTCATGAACTACTATGTATAAACTTGGACAGAGTGCTCACTTTCCCTTGAATTCTGAAATTCTCAAAATAATTTATGTTAGTAATTTGAAGGTAAAATCTTCATCCCCAAATGTTTCAACATCTTAGGCAAAAGCTTATCCTTTTCCTTGCCTTGTCTTTTTCTGTGATTTTTCCAATTATCCCATGATATGACTTCAATTTTGACACTGAAATTTTCATTCTTTGTGGTCCTCTTCCTCAGTCCCATTTGTTCTTTTTCCACGATCCTAGTATCTAAGAAAGAATATTAAATCACTAATGCTACCAACCCAAGAATCACAATCAAGATACTTTGCATAACGGAATATAAGCAATAGTAGATATACTAGTGCACAAAATAGGCACAACTTTTTTACACAATTTTGTACATAACCCAACTTTGATATATTAAGAAACCCAAATAATACAACACTCTAGGGCTCCTGTACTAGGGATAATGACCCTCATACATCCACTAATAAAAAGATACAAAATTGGGGCTTAGTGTCAGTCCATTGACAACCAATCTACCACCAAAAATATACTCTAACCATATGGCTGATGCTGCACGCTCTCTTAGCTCCTCTCGGTCGTATCATGTACCTGTCGAGTCCTTTGGCTCCCAATATGTAGTACCTGCCTCTATCGATGGTCCAAGTCCATCTGGCCACTGAACCTTGATTGTCTAATCTTCTTACTAGCTGTGCCTTAGTCCATCAAGGGCACAACATATCGAGACTCATGTCGAGTTGTTCACAACTCCATTTGTGAACAATTCTCATCTACCCACTGCTACTTCTCAACTACTTAGGGACTTTAGCCCAATATAGTCTTCATGTGTTGCTCCAATGAAGACTAACATAGGGCGCGGAGGGCTACCACCTATCACTGCAAGATGCCCATCTCTGATAATGAACACGAGCTAGGAGGATTGCCCAAATTTTATTGTAGATGTCCTTCTCCACATGGCAAGTCTAGGGCTACTCAAAGTGCTCCTAGATGATTAGACTTATCATCTCTTCTTCTACCACATCTAAAAATCCCATAGTCCATCAAGAGATTGGTTTCTTTGGGCTTGAATCAAGCCTATACAATCCTTCCAAGTTGTTCTTTAGGCTGCTCCAACTCTACGTCATCTAGGCCCACACTTGGTCCACTCTCACACTGCCCTCCAATAGATCATGAGCATCCAATACATGTTGTAACATCTACTCACTGGTTAACAAATCCTCACACTAGGATAACTCTTCTTGTTATCTTCTAAGAAACTCCTCCAATCTTTTCTCTTCTAGGATGCTTATCCATCTAACATCCATCCATCATCAAGATACCATCTACAACTCCCTATTGCTACCATCTTTCCTAGGGTTCTATGCTTCTAGAAGACTAATTAAGGAACACCACTAGCCCCAACCCATTATTATGAACTTGTGTGAACTTATCTCAAAAGTTTGGTCCTTCTATTTTTCAATAATAGGCACCCAATTTTTTTTTTACGGTACGAGGCTCCTCCTCAACATACCCTACAACCCATTGACAATATAACACAACCCCAATACTTATGGAAGACACCCCTGTTCTAGCTATGGCCTCCCTTCGTTGACTACCGTTGAGTTAGGAGAGTACTCCTAAGCCTCTCATTCCAACCAACTAGCCTTCCAACTCACTATTGTAAACACCATACATCTATGTCCACGAAAAGTGATATACTCTACACCAAAACACACACAAATAACCACAAAACCTTACCTCTATACTGTGACCTTGTCTCCACAATATATCTGAGTGTTTTTCTCCCAAAACAAGGGTCTTGACCCTCTTGAATATGCCCTCTATCAAGCTCATACCACCTGCAATTTCTTCAATTCCTATGTGACCCTCCAATCTGAGGCAGACAAACCCCAAACCACAACTTAAACAGTTAAGAAATCACCCTTTCCTACTTGGCCTAACCATAGATACACTCAGCCTCCAAAACAATCATGAAATATGCTAAAATTAGCCTCCTTTCCCTTCGCTTGGAGTCTACCTTGGCCTGCAGCTAATTCAGAGATATCCTCACCTAAAGTGAGCTCTTTCTCATGCTCAAGGATGTGTGTAATAACCTCACATAATGCCTCTTATATATGATTCTCAAGGACTCCAACGAACTTATTTTGAGAACTTGGAAACTGTCATTAGATCTCTAACAACTAGATTGAATTGACCTCTCCTTATACAAGCCCGCACTCGTACTTCAAAAATTAATAACTCCATTTCTACAACCCTGATTCAAGTGATTTTCATTGTGTTTGGTTTCTCTCTAAGTTCTCTATCAACTCAAATCATCACATGTAGAAATCTCGTCACGGTTTTGGCCCAAAAATTTTGGAAGAAAAACCCTAGGCTTGGGTTTCAGGCCCACAAGGCTACTTGTGGAGCTCCTTCCTGCAAACCTTTGATCCTCAAGGCTTGGATTACCTCCGAAGATACAAATCTCAACACCATCCATTTAAAAATATGTAAGTTATAAATTCAATCCATAAACAAATTAGGTTGAATTTTCCCTTGAAATTTGATACCTCTATTTTTCGCTTCGTTCCCTTCTGGAAAATTACTTTAATTAATATTTCCATGGTATTTTGAGCTTGAATGGGGAGCCCCTTACACCCCAGGTTCTGTTATGCTCCTGACCTGTGAGAAGATACTAGAATACCAAATATGCGAAGACATATACCCAGAACACAGAACAATAAGAAATAACAACATGTATTTTATTATTCAGAAAGGAAAGCAATGTTCACTTGCCTCTTTGAGGGGGCAACGTCCAATAGAGCTGGGCTCAATTACAAAATAAGACACGATGCTCCTCAAGGGGAGTCTCTATCCTTTATATAGGATTCATACATGAAATACCATGGGTCAGTGCCATGGTTCTTATTAATACCATCTATCTAATACCATGGCCCATTTGCAACTAACAGTGGTCCCTTCTTTAAATGCAGGTCAACCACTTACAATTATTAATATGGGCTTTATTGACTCTTTAACTAACTATAACTATGACTCAACCTTATTACATAAATAAGGGAGTTATGGTTGGACCCTAACATGCCCTCCCCCATAAAAGTAGCCTTGTCCTTAAGGCTAAAGCTATGGAAACTGCTGAAGAACAGTGGTTGGTTCCCAAGTCGCATCTTCTAGAGAGGTGTCTTTCCACTTGAAGAGGACTTCTTTGATAGTGTGGCCATGCAGGCACTATTCTTGCGTGTCAAGAACCTGTTCAGGTTGGAGCCAAATCGAACCTTCTTCATCCAATTCCAGTAGACCGGTTTGAATTCTACAATGGTTCCCAACCACTTTTTTGAGGCATGAAACATGGAAGACGGGATGGATTTTTGCAGTCGGTGGCAAGGCTAGCTTGTAGGCTACTTCTCCAATGCACTAAAGTATTTGATACGATCCATATGGTTTTGGAGATAATTTCTAACAACCCTTGTCTTTGAGTGATGTCTGCTTATATGGTTGCAGCCTCAAGAATACCTGATCCCCTTCTTGAAATTTGCACTTTGAATGATGTTGGTATGCATGTTGCTTCATGCCATTTTGAGCTTGATGGAGATTCTCTTTGAGGTGGGCCAGCATGGTTGCATGGTTCTATAGGAGTTGATCTATTGCTTGTACCTTCGAGCATCCCTGGATAGAAGAAGTAGGTGAAGGAGGGAGTTGACCCTAAACTGCTTCATATGGAGTCATTTTGGTGGTGGCATGATAGTTAGTATTATACCACCATTCGGCTAGAGGTAACCATTGTACTCATAGATGTTGCTTTTCTGAAGTGAAACACATGAGGTAAGTCTCCAGACATTTGTTGACTGCTTCAGTTTGACCATGAGTTTGGGGATGATAGGAAGTATTGAGTTGTAGTTGGGTACCTTGTAGCCTGAAGAGTTCCTACCAAAAGTTACTGGTGAAGATCAGGTCATGATTAGACACAATGGAAGTGGGAATTCCATGCAATTTGAAAATATGGTCCATGAAAGATTGAGCCACCAAAGCTGGTGTAAAAGGGTGGGGTAGGGCGCAAAAATGAGCATACTTAGAAAGTTTATCCACAACCACCATGATGACTGAATTGTTACTTGACTTCGGAAGACCCATAATGAAATCCATAGAAACCTCCATCCAAATTGAGGCAGGGATGGGCAATGGTTGTAATGTGCCTGGGGATTTGACTGTTTCTCCTTTGTGGCACTGACACACATCACACTCAGCTACAAAAGTAAGAATGTCCTTTTTCATTCCTATCCAAAATAATGAATGTCGAGTGCGAGCATAAGTCTTCTAAAAGCTTGAATGGCCTACAGTGGGAGATGAGTGCAACTCTGCCAAAATGTGACTTTTGAGGGTGGATGTTGGTGATATCACTACTTTGTCCTGTAGCGAAGAATCTCATCCTACCAAGAGTAGCCCCCTGTGGAATTTGGATCTGCCTGCAATTTATTAATGAGTTGGGAGAGCAAAGGATGTGAAAACCATTCTTTGCGAGCCTCTTCAATCCACTCTTGAATGGGAAGAAAGATTGCTAGCAGGGTGCTTTCCACCTGAAATTGGCGTGATAAAGCATCTGCTACCACATTTTCACGCCCTTTCTTGTAAATTATCTCATAATCATATCCCAATATTTTGGATAGCCATTTATTTTGTTGTGGAAAGGATAGGCGTTGCTCCAAAAAATATTTAAGGCTTTCACATTCTATGCAGATTTGGAAACACTGCCCCAATAAGTATGGTCATTAGGTATCCACTGCATGTAAGACGGCCATCATCTCCTTCCCATAGGTAGATTGTCCCAGATTTTTCCCACTTAGTTGTTGGCTAGTGAAGGCCAAGGGTCGACCTTCCTACATTAAGATAGCCCCAATACCCTACCTGAAGCATCACATTCAATGACAAAAGATTTGGTGAAGTCAGGTAGTGCCAATACAAGAGTGGAACACATGGAATGTTTGAGAGATATAAATGCCTGTTGCACTTCATCATTCCAAAGGAATGAATTTTTCTTGAGATGGTGAGTGAGGGGTCTAGCAATGCGTCCATAATTACAATAGTAGCCGGTGAGACCCAAAATTCCTCTCAAGCTCTTCAAGGTCTTTGGTTGAAGCCAATCCTACATTGCCTGGATCTCTTTGGGATCCACCCTGACACCTTCATGCCCCACAATGTGGCCCAAATACTCAACTTCTTCCATGCCAAAAGAGCACTTGGACAATTTGACAAACAATTTATGCTTCCGGAGCAGTTGCAAGAGCATATCTACATGTTGGAGATGTCTTTCCCAAGTGAGGCTGTAGATAAGGTTGTCATCAAAGAAAATAAGGACAAATTTTCTGAGATATGGCTTGAGCAGGTGCTTCATGAGGCTTTGAAAAGTGGATGGGACGTTACAGAGACCAAATTGCATGAACATGAATTCATAATGGCCTGCATGAGTTTAGAAAGCAGTCTTTGGAATGTCTACTTATTTCATGCGAATTTGGTGATAGCCCAAGCGAAGGTCGAGCTTAGTAAAGAATTAAGCCCCATTTAGTTCATCCAGCAAATCATCAACAACTGAGATGGGAAATTTATCTTTGACCGTCAGCTTGTTGAGGGCCTTGAAGTCTGAACACATATGCCATTCCCCATATTTTTTGAGCACCATGACCACAGGCAATGAATAAGGACTAATTCTAGGACAAATGACCTTGACTTCTAGGAGTTCCTTGATGATTTTTTCAATTTCATTCTTTTGGGTGAAAGGATATCTATATGAGTGCACATTTGGTGGTTGTGCCCCTGGTACCAAAGTAATGTTATGATCATGTTTCCCTCTCGAGGGTGGAAGCTCATGAGGCTTGTCAAAGACCTGTAGATGGTTGTTTATGACCTGTTGCATCTCAGGATGAATATGAAGGGAAGTGGGTTTGAAGGCCTGGATGGCATTAAATTGGGCTAGAACTCCATGGTGGCTCTTTTCTAACAATTTTTCCATCCTATGTGAGCTGATGATAGAAGGAGCACCTGCTTAGAGTCCACGGAGGGTATGTGTATAGTTATTATGCTTAAAGCTCATATATAACTCCTGGAAATTCATTGTGATTGGGTCGAGTGTGCGGAGCCATTCAACACCTAAGACAATGTCACACCCACCCATGTTGATAGCAAACATGTGGGTCTTTAGCTGATAATGCCCCATTTCAAGTTTGACATTTTCACAGTGGCCTTCACATTTCATTGTCCCCCCATCAGCAATCTGGGCTTGGAAATTAGAGACTTCTCTGACAAAAAAATGCACTGCTTCAGCGACTATTTGATGGATAAAGTTATGCATAGTTCCACTATCAAACAAGACTACTACAGGGTGATGCTTAATAAAACCTTTGATTTTGAGAGTTTGGGGAGATGAAATTCCTGACAAAGCATGAAGCAAGATAACTGATTCTTCAGGGGTAGCTGGGAGCTCATTGTCTAGATGGTTTTCCTCATCTTCCTCCTCTAGTCCCTCAAATGGTGGGGATTCCTTAGATGAACTATGATTAGTAGCATAAATTTGAAAGAATTTAGGTTCCTTGCATTTATGCCCTGGGGAGTATTTCTCAACATAGTAGTAACACAATCCTTGCTTTCTTCTTTCCACCATTTCCGCTGGTGACACCTTTTGAACCTTAAGTGTTTGGGTAGTGCTCGGAGCCTGGGTGGGGCGTCCCTTGGCTATGAAATTTGGTTGGACCGCTAATGTGTGTTCTACTTCACAAGATATCTTGCAAGCTGCTAGCCATGAGACTGAGTGTTGCAGTCAAACGTGGGCTTGTATGGCGTCTTTGAGGCCACTGACAAAACATTCCAAGTAGAATTCATCTGCTAGACCTCCTGTGCAGAAGGCTAATGCTTCAAAGGCTTTAATATATTCTTGCACTATGCTTGTCTATCGGAGCTTAGTAAGATGACCCAAAAAGTTAGATTCATAGTCAAAGTGATTAGAAAGGGCTTTTGAGAATATCTGCCAAGTAATTGGCATTGCATAGCAGTGTCTATGCCACTGCCACCATTGCTATCTTTCTTGGTCCAAGTACAAGCTTCCCACGCTTACCTTAGTTGCATCATCTCTGATATGGTTCAATGTGAAATATTTCTCCATTTGTGATAGCCATATGGCTGGATGAGAGCGATCCATGCTATACATGCCCAGCTTGGGTGGTCAAGGCTAGGACTATTGGTGGTTTCCATGGAAGTGAAGAGAATGGCTAGACTCGCCCTCAAGGTTTTCATTAAAATCATATGGCTCTGATTGTTCCCTTGAATTGCCCTTTGTGATTGTGTCATTTAAGGTCTGGATCTACTTCATTAATGCCTCCAACTTTTGTTCAAGGGTGTCTATCTTCATTAGCCATAGCTTGAGCTATGGTTTGTACCATGCATAGATCCGATGCACTTGTCGTTACTATGAAAAAAAAATTTGGGACCACCCGAAATTTTGACGCTGACAAGTGAATGGTAACACCTTGCTCAGCTCATCGACCTGATTCTTATGGGCTAAGTCTCCTATAAGCATCCCGGGAGGGTCTCAGACCTTTACTCTCACTTAGGAATATTGCAGTAGCCAATTCCCAAAAAAGTTAATTCTGCCCAATGCCATGTGAGAATCACGCCCAAGTATAGGAGTCACACAAATAGTCAGATCTGTTGGCGAAAACCTCAACTGCAGAGTATGAGTAGGAATGTCGAAGTGATCGAACCCCTGTTGCTAGATCTAAATGGTGGATCTAATTGTTGTGACTGCTGCAAAACCCAAACTGTTGGATATAAATGGCGAATCTGATAGATCTGATTGGTGGATCTAATAGATATAAATGGCAAATGCGATGGATCTAAATGGAAAAATTGATTTTTGTAGCTGCAACAGAACCCAATCTACTAGATCTAATTTAGTAAAGATGATGTGTGATCTAGAGAGAGACAAGGGAACTATGGTCTCAAGGAGTGTCAGGTGCTACAGATAGCAATATATATAAGGGTCTGACAGTAGTACTCGACCCAATCTTTCAGGGCACTAACCAAGGAGGATCAACCGTACCCTTAGCCGTACAACTTGACTACCCTATCGTATGCATGAGTAATCTCCCCGAGTGTTGTTCTCGGTGTACTGTAACAGCAAGACGATCGATAACTTATCTATGGTGAGGTTTCAAGAGAGTCTAGGGGGCTTCTAATATACCCATAGGGTACTTGGAAGACAATCTGTGCGTTGTTCTGTCTAATGTGCTACTACTCGAAGGGGTACCCACAGGGGTTACAAGGAAGTCCATCAAGCGTGACCACCTCTTGTATTTCCTACGTGCATGCCACCCCAAATCCACAGGTTGATGTGCTCAACGAAAAATCCCATGGTTTAAAGATGTTGGAACACGTCTCTAGCCAAAAACAAATTCTGATAAAAATGGAGATCTCACCGACTGTGGAAATTGCTCTGATACCACTTGTTATGCTCTTGACCTTTGAGAAGATACTAGAATACCAAATATGCGAAGAAATATACCCAAAACACAGAACAATAAGAAATAACAGCATGTATTTTATTATTCAGAAAGGAAAGCAATGTTCACTTGCCTCTTTGAGGGGGCAACCTCCAATAGAGCTGGGCTCAATTACAAAATAAGACACGATGCTCCTCAAGGGGAGTCTCTATCCTTTATATAGAATTCATACATGCAATACCATGGGTTAGTACCATGGTTCTTATTAATACCATCTATCTAATATCATGGCCCATTTGCAACTAATTGCGGTCCCTTCTTTAATTGTGGGTCAACCAATTACAATTATTAGTATGGGCTTTATTGACTCTTTAACTAACTATAACTATGACTCGACCTTATTACATAAATAAGGGGGTTAGGGTTGGACCCTAACAGGTTCATTTTCAAAATCCTGAGGTTGAAGTCTGGTCTCCATGGCATAAACTATTTTCCAATCTCCATTGTTCCATCTACCTCTCCTATCCCTATTTCAGTGAATCCTGTATGTGTCATTCTCCTTGGTCTAGTGCAATTGATGCTCTGATATTAATATAATCCAAAAACTCTAATTGTACAACAATGTTTTAACTTTGTGTTGAAGTAAAAATAGGGATACATTTTTTCTCTCCTTTCAGTCAATTAATCATTCAAATATCTTGGTTCTCCTATAATGTCTTTGTTCTATCTGCATAAAACCCTCCATAATGTGAATCTAACCCTTTAGAAAATACTTAGATCACACAAGTGATATATTAGAGAGAATTATAGTTAGCTAGGTTAGGATGCACAAAGAATATTAGTTACGAAAAGTTTTTTCTCTTATTAAGAAAACCACTAATAACACATCAGTGGCTAACATATAAGTGACTATTATGAAAAATAAAAAAGCTAACTATCCCCTAGGCAGGCTCATAAATAAATAAATATACATAGTACAATAAAAGTCATAATATGGATAAGACACCAACTGCACAATCTGTTTTATTCTACAAAGATACAACAATTATCTTTTGAAAAACAAAGTTTGTATAGTCATATATCATCTTCCACAACTCTCTCAACTTCCTATGGAGCAATAGTCAGGAAACATATTATATGAACCAAGAAAAAGTCTAAGACATATCTAGCCTTCTTTGAAATCTAAAAAAAAAAAAAAAATGGCATAAACTTGTAGCTAAGCATGGTCTAAAATATCTCCTCACAACTTGGATTGGGAATGCATCACTCTGCTTCAACCAAATAATCTACATGGAAATCCTCTCTACCAAAATCTCCTTTCTACAAAATTTATGTATGCATTTCCTTAAGACAGTTGGGTTCATCCCTCAACCTCACTATAGTTTCTCCTTTCTTTTCTTCATGGTTGAGAGGGAAGTGGGTACCTCTTCTATTCCATTCGTCCGATACCTTCTCCCATACTTTGGCACATAGCTTTGTTTTGAAAGAAAAATTTCTTGGAGAGGGAAATTAAATTTATTCTATTTGTGAGGTTTACAAGCATTCGACTTGTAAGTTGTTTGTTTTTGCACGACTACTCCAATGAATTGCTTTGTTGGTACTACCATGGAGATGAGTGCATTGCTTGAAGCTCTAGATGTAGTCATAATTATAGGCGTAGAATTTCCCTTACGACTAGAAAGTGCAACGTTTACCAACATCATGATGGCTTCGACCAACTCATGAAAATACTCGGCCATTAAAATATGTAAAAATCCTAGTCAAAAAAAATAGATGAAAGTGAGAAAAATAAAAAGGTTCACTCCCGACTTGACACGACAGGAAAGGTGGCCTAACGCATAAGTAAATAATTTATCATGGAATTCAACTCACCTGAGACCACGAGATCATGCATCATGGTATTCAACTATTGGAGCAAGGATTACAGCCTAATACTACAAGGACAAATGTCACTCTCAGACCATGGGGAAAAATTTCAGCCTAGAGGAAAAAGGGTTGATGAATATTTGGCCTAACCATTTTCAAAAATAAACACCTCACGGATAGAGAGTGCGGTGTTGACCAGCATCATGATGGCCTCATCCTTCCCATGAAAATACTTAGTGATGAGAATATGTAAAAATCCCAGTTGAAACAAATAAGTAGAAGCAGGAAAAATAGGCAGGTTCACTCCTGACCCAACATGGTAGGAAAGGTGGCCCAATGCATAAGTAAACATTTGATCATGGAATTCAATTCGTCTGAGACCACGGGATCATGCATCATGGAATTCAACTCATTATAGGAAGGCTTACATCCTAAGACCAAGGGGACATATGTCATTCTTAGACCACGAGGACAGATATCAGCCCATACGCAAAAGGGTAGATGAATAGTTGGCCTGGCCATTTTCAAAAAGAGACGCCTATCGACGTAATTAAAAAAAAAAATAGTTTAGCTAAAAAAATTAGCCATAATTTGTTTTAAAAAATATTGAATAATTGTTGAATAATTTAATTTTAAAATTTAACTGATAATGATGATGCTTAATATCATCTAAGATTTATATGGTTTATTAGATTTTAAGATAGTAAAAGATTACTGAAATTTTTAAATTAAAGAAAAAAAAGAAGAAGAAGAAGATCAAATGTGAGATTAAAATTGATTAAATTTGAAGTTGGCCAAATTTCATATTTGGACAAATTTATTCTATGAGTTTCCCAAATCTCAAGCAAACACAAACAAATAATTTCTTGAAACTCATAAAAAAATACTATAGAAATTCATTTAAAATTCATTATAAAACCAAATAAAAACAATAAAACCCTAAAGGCTAAAACCTACTCTCTTTAAAAAAAGAAAAATGCAAGTTGCCTACATTAAGGGAATGTTGTCTCTAGATGTCAAAATAATAAAATAATAAAACTAAAATTAAAATAAAAGTAGGTTATATGTGGAATATAGTCTATTTAAAGGAGGAAATTAAACCAACGTAGATCCATCTTAAATCTAGATCTATCAAACATCAAGAGTGATCAAATCTATTTTATGTGCCTAACTCAGAGGGTGTCTAGGAGAATTGATCCAATGACCTCCCATTGAAGAAGTGCTTTAGCAATGGAACCTCGACCAATTAAGCAAACCCTTTGGGACTATCATATTCACTTAAATTATATAAATTTATATATTTATAAATAATGATAATAGAAGTGTAATATTACAATAAATATAAAAATTATATATATAAAAGAAATATATGTAATTTGGAAAAAAATTAAAAAATAAAAAAAAATCTTTAATATTTTTAAATATACATATATTAAATCTTATTTATATTATACACATTTAAATTATATTAAATTTAAAAGTGCAATATTTCAATCAATATAAAAGTTAAACATATAAAAGAAGCATATGTATATTAAAATAATATTTAAAATATTAAATTTTGTTGTTATTTATTATATTGGAAAAATAAAAAAAATAAGTATGTAAAAAGGAGGTTTGTACATTGAGATATTTGATTCTCTCAACTTTTGATAGATTTAGAGTTACGATGGATCTAGACTAGTTTACATAAAACACAACTTCTTGTTAATAATATTTTTCATTTCTATTTGTTTATCTTTATCTTAATTTTTTATTTATACCATAAACACTTAAAAATTATATAAATCTATATATTTATATACAATTGTAATTGAAGTGCAACATTTCAATAAAATATAAATGTTAAATATATAATAGATATATATGTAAATCAAAAAATATTTTAATTTTTAGATTTTGTTGTCATTCATTACGTTCATATATATAGTTATAATAGAAATATAATATTGTAATAAAATATAAAAGTTAAATATATAAAGGAGATACGTAATTTTTTCTGGTACACTGATAGAAAGGGAAAACATGAGATGCATCAACAATTCCTATACCAATTTATGGAAACCAGACCAACAAAAGATAAGTACTTTTTCTTCAAAAACAATACCATATACTTCAATCCTAACTCTATATTCACTATATAAACTAGAGTTCAAATAGCATATTAGTTTGAAGAAATAATGATTTAAGAAAACATAAAAATCTTTAAGTTAAATAAATTTATATATTTATAAACAATTATGGTAGAAGTGTAAAATCTAAATAAAATATAAAAATTAACTAGCATTTGCACCAGATGCTGCAAAGGAAACACCATAAGTCTCCCTCATATGGTAATGGTTCCAGATCATATTTTTGTGCAAGTATTTTCCAGCGGCATTTCCATTTATACACGTCTCCATTAGCATAATCAAAGGCCTAGTTCTTTTGATAAGGATCTGTGGTAGCCCAAATTTCTTGTTCTGCAATCAATTCTGATCAAGATGCATCCATAAATTATTCCCATGAAATATTGTTCCCTAGTTATTCTTTTGTAGGAAGCTTGCTTCATTCCATGAAAGGAAGTTCACGAGATAGGAATCTAAGAACACTAAATAGAGTCCCCAAAACACATAATAGGGCTTTGGAAACTAGAGGTTTACATATAAGGAAACTACTTATGGGCTTTATACTAGACACCCAAGGCCTCTTCTTTCTATCGTAAACTGTGAATGACAACCTTTCTATTTACAAGGGGCTTGTAAAATAAAGGCATTAGAGCTATCAACAAAGCACAGGGAATCAAGGATACCATTAATTAGCCATGAGAAAGAGAACCAATCACATTTGAAAGAAAATAAACTACATTCCTTTCCTCCAATCCCAAAAGGAACACTGGAGCTCAAAAACAGGCCTCACTAATTCGTACAATTCTTATGGAGACATAGCCCCCAACACCGAAAAGAAAGGTAATAATTTTGGAATCATGTATGTTAGCAAAACACATATTTAGCATAATGGTGCATCGTATAAAAATACTTCTTTAGCAAGTGAGCATCTTTTAACTCCTTAGCACTATTTGATATTGTAAGTACAATTGCATGGGTATCTGTATATCATATGAGTATAATTTTTTTTCCTAGAAGAAAATTATGAATTCATTGCAAGTAGAAAAGAACTTACATTTCTTATGTGCAGCTACATGTTGGGTAGCAGAGGTCCCGGGTAATAGTTTTTGGGGCTTAAAGCCTATAAGTTAGGATAATAATATTGTAAAACTCCGAAATATGCAGAGTGTGAAATGTAATAGGTCGAGTCAAAGGGTTGTCCGCTCAAGAAATAATATAGAATAATAGGAAGTAAGTCGGCCTGCCCATGGTCCACAGACCGTGGGCAAGTCGACTTACTTCCTATTATTCTATATTATTTCTTGGGCGGACAACCCTTTGACTCGACCTATTACATTTCGCGCTCCACATATTTCGGAGTTTTACAATATTATTATCTTAACTTATAGGCTTTAAGCCCCAAAAACTGTTACACGGGACCTCTACTACCCAACATTGCACTTTCAGAATATCGTATGAGTAGAGATATTGATTCAATTTATGTATGACATTATAACGTTTACTGGAAAGAACATACTCCCCTATGTGCCACCATGTCCTGTATTGCACTATTATGTGTTAGACAATTCAAAAAAATTGCAACACTTATTTCTAAATAAAATATCGATCAATGTATGACATTGCCATTGAATAGATACAATGTCATTTTCCTTTCAAGATTTCACACATTATACTTTTGGCCTTATATAGTCCAGATGAGATGTAGGTGAGTCCAGGTGAGATGTAGGTGAGGTATGAAAAATGTAATCATAAATAAAAATTATATTAACTCAGTAAAAGAAATTGGTATTATATATTTGTGAATTATTCATAATTAAAAAAAAATACTATAAACCATTTGACTTCATTATTTAACAGATATTTCTAGTTCTAGCTCTGATTTTAATTTTGATTAATTATTTTTTTAATCAAAGCTTTACTTGGATTTCAATTTTTTTTTTTTTGATTTTCTCGAAAGAATTTCTTGCTCATTCTGATACTTGTTTGTTTTATCTTGCTATCAATTTAACAATATTACATGGCTACATGCCAATTCAGATATATCAAACTTTTGTAGTAACCATAAAATCCATCTCGTACCTTTACTTCTAAGGCCTGTAAATTTTGAATTACTTTTGGTAGATCTGGTACCCTTTCCATTCCTTTAACTTTGGCATCAATTTTTGTTTCCTAAATTCTCTATTTTCTAGTACAAACTTAAGCACTCTGTATCAAATGCCAAAACATGTAGGTACTAAAATGATTGAAAAACAAAACTTCCTTAAAATTCCATTTGTATTCCATTGATGATCCACTTTCTAATTCAGATTCCACCAGCATTTTGGACATGATGACTTTATAAATAGACTCTATATGTGAAGCAGTAACCATGGACTCGTGCAATAAACAATAACAACAATGACAAGACCAACAACGCAGATAACTTTTCAGATTATATCTGGAAATATTTAACAACATAAGAAGAAAATCAATACATTCAGTAACATGAGAGAGATATGATAGAGATCAAATTCATCTTATAATTCCAAGAAGATCACCAAAAATAATTCATTTTAGAAGTGGCTACCAAAACACTCAAGAAAGCAAGCATATCAATGTTGCAACCGATCAACCATTATGTAAAATTACTACTACTACAACTTTTATGCTTGCTTACATCTACCTTGAACCAAAAGAATTATATTTCAAGTTACAACCTCTTTAAATGGGAATTAAACCAACTACAAACCACTTTATCTATATTTTGATGAAATGCACACCCCCCAACCTCTTTAAATGTGCACTAAACCAACTACAAACCACATTACCTATATTTTGATGAAATGCACACCCGCCATATCTATTTTTCAATGAAATTCACACCCACCACTGCCACTTCCCCTCATTTTGAGGATGGCAACCAAGGTTAACCAGCCAGTTGCAATTTTGGCAAACTAATCCAACAAAGACATTGAATGACACCCATGACATTCACAAAGGCAGTCAGCTTAGACACTTGACTCTGCAACCTCACACTTGCAATTCATAGCACTTTAACCACATGAACTAACTCATCATGTTGCAATCACATATAATTGTTATTATCCTCTTTCGTATTCTTTGAAATATTATGCTTATGCTACAAATATATCTGCAATGATTGCTAATTTCAAGTGCACTTTGTCTCCATGTACTTATGGCCAAGCATTTATCTTCTCCCCTTACATTCATGCATTGTACTTTTTTGGTGCAAATTCCTCATCATGAAATTTTTCATAGAACACCTCCACAGATTCATAAAACAACACCACTAAAAATTTTAGACCAAAAGGAAATATGATCTATTGGATACATGGATGCATTGAAGTTGGATAACTGAAAAAGTCAAATCAACTATGAAAGTTAATAGGAGAGATCTTAAATCATAACATCTCAGAGAAGCTGACTCACACTATTATTATGTTCAAGAAAACATGCTTGGTTTGAGCGAAACTAATTCAGTAGCTCAGAATGTTGTAGTGTCTTAGCAGTCTATTGGCTTCTCTCAACCCACTCAAATAGGCATCATGAGTTGTTGAAATATAGTACCTATCAGTAGCCTCACCTACAAAAAAAATTTGCAGAGGCTTGCTGCTAGTTTGATCCTCTGCATATGGCAATGGCTCAGCTAATATATCAACATCATCCCCTGTTAAGCCCATAGGAACATAGGTATAAGATCCTAAGACAAAGGATTCCTACCCGAGTCACTCCTCAGAATGTTGTCTATCACAAAACTCTTATCTCCCTTACCAACGCTATTGCTTCCCTTCTTCAAATCCATGCTAAATGCAGATAAGGTATCAGGAACCCCTTAATGACCTCTTGGTTCAATAAGAACTCCATTGTAGTTGCTTCCTTTCCCACAAGCCACGCCAAAAAAACTATGGATTGCTTGTGGATTCTCACTACTGCGTAGGTTTTCCTCATCCACCATGGAATCAAATCATCACCACCATCACCATGTTTTGGCCCTGCAAAGACCAACTTGACATCTAGCAAGTGAGCATATTTTAGCTCCTTAACACTATTTGATATTGTAAGTATAAACTGCATGGGTATTTGTATATCCTATGAATATAATTTTTTTTTCTTAGAAAAAAATTATGAATTCGTTGCAAGTAGAAAAGAACTTACATTTCTTATGTGCAACTGCACTTTCAGAATATTGTATGAGTAGAGATATTGATTCAATTTTTTGTATGATATTATAATATTTACTAGATAGGGCATATTCCCCTATGTGCCACCGTGTCTTGTATTACACCATTATGTATGACATATTTCTAAATAAAATATCGATCAATGTATGACATTGCCATTGAATAGATACAATGTCATTTTCCTCTGAAGATTTCACATATTATACTTTTGGCCTTATATAGTCCATATGAGATGTAGGTGAGTCCAGGTGAGATGTAGGTGAGGTATGAACAATGTAATCATAAAAAAAATTATATTAACTCAGTAAAAGAAATTGGTATTATATATTTGTGAATTATTCATAATTAAATAAAAATATTATAAACCATTTGACTTCATTATTTAATAGATATTTCTAGTTCTAGCTTTGATTTTAATTTTGATTAATTATTTTTTTAATCAAAGCTTTACTTGGATTTCAAAAAATATATATATTATTTTTTTTCTTTTTTAAGATTTTCTTAAAAGACTTTATTTCCAATCTAGATATATCGAACTTTTGAAGTAAACAGAAAATCCATCTCGTACCTTTACTTCTAATACCTGTAAATTTTGACTTACTTTTGGTTGATCTAGTACGCTTTCCATTCCTTTAACTTTGGCATTGATTTTTGTTTCGTAAATTCTCTATTTTCTGGTACAAACTTAAGCACTCTACATCACATGCCAAAATGTGTAGGTACTAAAATCATTGAAAAACAAAACTGCCTTAAACTTCCATCTATATTCCATTGATGATCCACTTTCTAATTCAGATTCCACCAACATTTTGGACATGAGGACTGTATAAATAGTCTCCTTATGTGATGCAGTAACCATGGACTCTTGCAATAAACAGAAACAATAATGACAAGACCAACAACGTAGATAACTTTTCAGATTATATCTGGAAATATTTGACAACTTGTTGGGTTGTGTTATATTCTTTCCACGACTAACCCACGTAGTGAACTGGGGGGTTGGAGGGGGGGTGGAGCCCCCCCTTCGTTGCGCTGATTGCATAGCGGGGGGGTCACGGGGGGGGCGGCAACCTCCCTTGTCTGGGGAGTTTGAGGGGGGCGGGTAGCCCCCCTTTATGGGGTCCAGGGTGGTGCCCCTAAAAAATATTTTTGGACCCTATATTAGGTTGGGTGAACCTACCTATGTTTTTCGGTCCATGCTTTTGGACGCAATGGTTTTCGGTCCATGGTATTGGATTCTTTGGCATGTATAAATATGTATTGTAACATTGAAAGGAA
>APFE031322127.1:339192-362717 GCA_000404065.3 Pinus taeda
GATGAAATAGTCTCAGCCTTGCTGACAGAGGAGATGAGACGGAAAAATATGGACATCCAGAATGGTGATGCCTTGTCTGTACGAGGACGATCCCAGAACAGAAACAAAAATAAGTCATCGATTTGGAGATCTAAATCTCCAGGAAAACCTACAAAGGTGGTGTGTTGGAAATGCAGAAAGGAAGGGCACTTCAGAAGGGAGTGTAAATCTAAAGCTCCTGATAAAGGAATGGGATCTGATGATGCTCCTTCGGCAGAGGTGAAAACCACCTCAGATGAAGGTGGGGATGTGTACTTGGCTTCTTCAAGTACACATGTAGATCATGAGGCATGGTTGATTGACTCAGGTGCATCCTTTCACTTCACTCCCCATAGAGAGCGGTTCTGCGAGTATGAGAAATATGATGGTGGTGATGTCTTCTTAGGAGATGATAGGAAGGCTAGAATCATTGGTCGCGGAAAAGTAAAGTTGAAGTTGCAAGGTGGAAGGGTTAGAACCCTTCCGGGTGTTCTGCATATTCCTGCTTTGGCCAGAAATCTGATTTCTGTAAGCAAGTTGGATGATGCAGGTGTAAAGACAGTGTTCGAGAAGGATACCTGCAAGATGGTTCGAGGAGCACTGGTATTGATGCGGGGAGTTCATATTGGAACTCTGTACAAGCTGCAAGGTAGCACTGTTGTTGACGGGTGCAATAGTTCTATGTTTCCTGAAAATGGAGCAGAAAATCTAGTGGTCTCGGGAGAGAAGACCATGTTGTGGCATCAAAGGCTTGGACATATTGGAGAGAAGGGCCTTCGAATACTTCATGGTAAAGGTATGGTAGAAGGTATGAGTAATAGCTCTCTGGATTTTGATTTCTGTGAAAATTGTGTATATGGGAAGCAGAATCGGGTGAGTTTCCCCTCTGGTGGTAAGAGGATGAAAAAAATATTAGAGCTTGTGCACAGTGATGTGTTTGGACCTGTGAAAGTTCCATCACTGGGTAAGTCTGTGTACTATGTATCATTTATAGATGACTTCTCAAGGAATACATGGATATATTTCCTTAAGAAGAAATCTGAAGTCTTTGACAGGTTTAAAGAATTTAAGGCTCTGGTGGAAAATCAGACAGAGAAGAAGATAAAGGTGCTGAGGACAGATAATGGTGGAGAATTTTGCAGCAAGGAATTTGAAGAATTCTGTAAGAAGTGTGGTATAGCACGGACTCCATATACACCTCAGCAAAATGGAGTCGTAGAAAGAATGAAAAAAACATTGATGGAAAGGGCAAGAAGCATGCTCAGTGGTGCCGGGTTAGGACAAGAATTCTGGGAAGAGGCGGTGGATACTGCATGTTACTTGGTCAACAGGTCACCTTCATCAGCGTTGGAGGATAAGACTCCACAAGAAGTATGGACTGGTAAGAAACCCTCTCTTTCACATCTGAGGGTATTTGGATGTGATGCATATGTACATGTTCCAAAGGAGAAACGAACCAAGTTGGATAGTTAATCTGAAAAGTGCATCTTTATTGGGTATAAGGATGGTTTAAAGGGTTATAAGCTTTGGAACCCAGTAACAAGGAAGGTTGTGTACAGTCGAGATGTGGTGTTCAGAGAGGTGAAAGATGTTATTAAACATGAAGTCCAACCAAAGGAACCTGTGAAGATAGAGTTTGAACTAAAGGAGGAAGAATCAGACTCTGTAGCAGAGGAGGAATCAGAAGATGAAGAGCCACAAACTACGGCTGTGAGAAGATCAGCTCGAGAAAGAAGGCAACCAGAAAGGTATAGTCCATCTGCTTTCTGTTCAAACTTTTCTTTGTCTGTTACTGATGATGATCCCAGAACTGTGAAGGAAGCAGTGGATTCAGAGGATGGAAAACTCTGGAAAGAGGCCATGGTTGATGAAATGGCATCTTTGCACAAAAATGAGGCTTGGGATCTGGTGGAGTTGCTGGCTGGAAGGAAACCCATTGGCAGCAAATGGGTGTTTAAAAAGAAGACAAATGCAGAAGGGAAGGTGGAGAAATACAAAGCTCGGTTGGTAGAAAAAGGTTATTCCCAGGTGCGGGGAATTGCTTTTGGTGATATTTTTTCTCTTGTTGCCAAGGTTAGATTACTTTTATCTGTTGCTGCTACTTTTGATTTTGAGGTAGAACAGATGGATGTGAAGACAACATTTCTTCACGGGGATTTGGAAGAGGAAATCTACATGAAGCAACCTGAAGGCTTTGCGGTGAAGGGTAAGAAAGAACTAGTATGCAAGCTAAAGAAGTCTCTGTATGGGTTAAAACAGTCACCAAGGATGTGGTATCAGAAATTTGATACATTTATACGGGGACTTGGCTTCACCAGAAGCAAAGCAGATCACTGTGTGTATTATAAATTAATTGGTGACCGTGTTATTTATCTGGTCTTGTATGTGGATGATATGTTGTTGGTTGGAAATGACAAAGAAATTATCGAGGATTTGAAGACCCAATTGTCCTCCAAATTCGACATGAAATATCTCGATGCTGCAAACTATATTTTGGGCATGGAAATTAAAAGAGATCGAGCAAAGAGGAAGCTCTGCTTAAACTAGAGGAAGTATGTTGAGACGATACTGCAGAGGTTTAATATGCAGGATAGTAAACCAGTGAAGGTTCCTATTCCTGTAGGTGTGAGGTTATCTGTTGAAAAGTGTCCCAAGACACAAGAAGAGGAAGAGGACATGTCCCGTGTTCCATATGCAAGTGCAGTCGGTAGGTTGATGTATGCCATGGTCTGTACTAGCCAGACATTGCACATGCAGTGGGAGTATTGAGCAGGTTTATGTCAAAACCAGGGAAGGAGCACTGGATAGCAGTGAAGCAGGTTTTCAGGTATTTGCGTGGCACTAGTGATTATGGTTTGTGTTACCAAGGAAGACCAGGATTGGACAGAGTGTTGGATATTCGTGGCTTTTTTGATGTAGACTGGGCTAGAGATCTGGATCAGAGAAGATCTACAAGTGGGTATGTGTTTAACCTATTTGGAGGTGCAGTCAGTTGGATGAGTAAGAAACAATCTTAGTGGCACTATCAACTACAGAGGCAAAATACATGGCAGCCACTCATGCAAGCAAGGAAGCAGTTTGGTTGCAGAGATTGTGTTCAAGTATGGGGTTTAGTACAGGGAGCTATAAGGATGACTGTGACAGCGCAAAAAGTGCAATTTTCTTTGGCAAAGAACTGCTTATCATTCAAAGACAAAGCACATTGATGTTCAGTATCACTTTGTGAGGGATATGATAGAAGAAAAAAAGGTGTTGCTGGTAAAAGGTGGACACTTTGAAGAATACTGCAGATGCATTGACAAAATCTGTGAGCTCTGAGAAGTTCTCTTGGTGTAGAGAAACAATGGGCGTTTCAGGGGTGGAAAAATGACTAAGCTCTCCTGTGGCCCCCTGTGGAAAGAAAACAACAAGTGGGAGATTGTTGGGTTGTGTTATATTCTTTCCATGACTAACCCACATAGTGAATCGAGGGGTTAGAGGGGGGGCGGAGCCCCCCCTTCGTTGTGTTGATTGCACAATGGGGGGGTCACAGGGGGGTTTGAGGGGGGTAGGTATCCCCCCTCTACGGGGTCCGAGGCAGCGCCCCAGGAAAATTTTTTTTGGACCCTATATTAGGTTGGGAGAACCTACCTATGGTTTTTAGTCCATGGTTTTGGATGCGATGGTTTTTGGTCCATGGTATTGGATGCTTCGGCATGTATAAATATGTATTATAACATTGAAAGGAACATAATGAAAAATCAAGCTGGTAGTCCCAATTTTGGGATCTAGTGGGAAATATTTGTGTATATGTGTTTTATGCTCTCGCATTGTTTATTTTTCTATGATTTAGAATTCGTATGCAAGTAGTTTTTGTACGGGGTTAAAACCTACACAACTTAGGAAGAAAATCAATACATTCATTAACATGAGAGAGACATGACAGAGATCGAATTCATTTTATAATTCCAAGAAGATCACAAAAAATAACTCATTTTACAAGTGGCTACCAAAACACTTAAGCAAGCAAGAATATCAGTGTTGCAGCCAATCAACCATTATGTAAAAATTACTACTACTACAACTTTTATTCTTGCTTACATCTACTCTAAACCAGAAGAATTAGATTTCAAGTTCCAACCTCTTTAAATGGGCATTGAACCAACTACAAACTAGTTTATCTATGTTTTGATGAAATGCAGACCCACCATATCTATATTTTGATTAAATGCACACCCACCAACCTCTTTAAATGGGCACTGAACCAATTACAAACCACATTATCAATATTTTGATGAAATGCACACCCACCACTAGCCACTTCCCCTCCTTCTTAGGATGGTAACCAAGGTTAACCAACCAGTTGCAATTTTGGAAAACTAATCCAACAAAGACATCAAATGACACCCATGACATTCACAAAGGAATCCAGCCTAGAGACTTGACTCTGCAACCTCACACTTGCAATTCATAGCACTTTAACGAAATGAAATAACTCATTAGGTCACAATCCCCTATAACTGTTATTATTCTCTTTCATATTCTTTGTAATATTATGATTATGCTACAAATATACCTACAATGATTGTTAATTTCAAGTGCACTTTGTCTCTGTGTACTTATGGTCAAGCATTTATCTTCTCCCCTTACATTCATGCATTGCACTTTCTTGGTGCAAATTCCTCATCATGAAATTGTTCATGGAACACCTCCACAGATTCATAGAATAGCCCCACTAAAAAATTTAGGCCAAAAAGAAATATGATCTATTGGATACATGGATGCATCGAAGTTCAATAACTAAAAAAGTCAAATCAACTAGGAAAGTTAGTAGTGGAGATCTTAAATCATAACATCTCAATATAGATAAGCTAACTCACGCTATTATTATGTTCGAACAAACATGCTTGGTTTGAGCGAAACTAATTCAGTAGCTTAGAATGTTGTAGTGTCTTAGTAGTCTATTGGCTTCTCTCAACCCACTCAAATAGGCACCATGAGTTGTTGAATAATAGTGCCTATCAGTAGCCTCACCTGCAAACAAAATTTGTAGAGGCTTGTTGCTAGTTTGATCCTCTGAATATGGTAATGGCTCAGCCAAAATATCAATATCATCCCCTATTGAGCCCATAGGAACATAGGTATAAAGACCCCCAAAACAGAGGATTCCTACCCCAGTCACTCCTCAGAATGTCATCTATCACAAAACGTTTACCTCCCTCACCAACGTTGTTTCTTTCCTTCTTTAGATCTATACTAAATGCAGACAAGGTACCAAGGAACCCCTCAATGACCTCTTGTTCTAATAAGTACTCCATTGTAATTTCTTCCTTTCCCACAAACCACGCCAAAAAAACTTTGGATTGCTTATGGATTCACACTACTACGTAGGTTTTCCTCATCCACCATGGAATCAAATCATCACCACCATCACCATGTTTCGGCCCTGCAAAGACAAAATTAACATTGGGGATCTTTGAAACATTAGGGCCCATATGCAGCAACACCTTATCCACAACGCCGAAGCCAAGTTTTTTGATTACACTGACTTTGCAGGGTGGCAGGTGTGGCTAGAAGCCATGAAATATAGGGACCTGTGGATTCTAGTCCTTGCTACTATCTGCATCATTCTTATTTTAGTTTTTTATGACAAACTTTAGTACACTCAATGAAACAGTGAGGATAACATGATTGGCCTCAACATCAACATCAAACCCCTTCAACCACATGGCCCTACTCCCACCAACCCCCAGCTCGCAACCCCAGACTACACTCTCAATATTAGCATTGTACACTATCCTCTTTGTTATCATTGTAAAATTTCCCTACGGTTGTCATGAAAGAAATAATAGAGGTAACCACAGACCTACTTTTGAGTTCAGCATCTAGCCTTCCTAATGCTCAGAGAGGGCTCCCTCTTAATGATTTAACTTTGTTGAGTTAATTGATTTTAGGCTAGTTATGGAAGATTGATTGGGTTTTGATTTGGTGTTGGAATTACTGATTCAGATGGATAGATAAATGCCTTTTTACCATCAGGCCATAAATTCCAAATTGTCAAGAAAACAGGACTAAACCAAGTTCTAAATATAGTGTTCATAGGGCAAGGTAGCTAAGTAATTTTAGATCTTTTAGGCTGGATGGTGAAGTGGTTTTTCAATCGGGATCAAGGAGCAGTCAAGGATTCCTCAAACCAAATAATGAAGGAAATGAAAGAGGTCAATCGAAACTAGGGAGCAATGAAGAATTCCCTACTCTGGATATCAGAAGAAAACATAAAAATGAATCATTGTTCAAGACAAAGTGTACTTAAAAAAATTCTATAGTAACATTCCAATTATTTCATTCAAATTGGAAAACATATATGTATGTGAAAATACTTAAGAAAATAAAAATTTGAAAAATGAAAGATACTTCACTGAAGTGGCCCAACACATGAATCCTGTAATGCAATGCCTTTATTACTCAGTCTAGTCTACTGACTTGAAAATATTACAATAAACCGTCAGGTTTTACATCAATATGACTATAGAAATGTTCAGCAATCCACACTCTATACTTCGAATTATGAAGTATTTATACAAAAAATGGTTACAAAATATCCTAAACTGTTTTACGAATTATTCAAGGAAAATAAATATCTTCATGCAAGAAGACAGAGACACCTAGGAAACTAAAAGGCTATTTATCCCTTCTTTTACTGATTTTGCATTTTTATACTTTGATATTTTGCTGCTTTCTCTACTTTGTTGTTGCTTTATGCTGGTTGTTCTTTTAATTTGCCTTTTGACTGATACTCTTTCATATGATACTCTTTGACTTAGTTGATCTATTGTTTTACTTTCACTTCTTTGTATTCATTGTTTACCTTTCATTTTTTATAGTAAATCATTTAACTTTTCCCAAGTCTTTGTATCTGGTAAATTAATATTTACCATTCTTCTGTAGACTTCATTAGCTTCTGTATATTTTGAAAAGGTGGGCTTGTTTACAAGAAGATGTTTTACCTCATGCTGGAGGTAAAAAAGGTTCTTGAAAGTCCGGTAAAGAACCTTTCATGTAGGCATCCCTTTCATGGAGGAACTATTGGCTTGATCCTTTGCTACTTCTCTGATTCTCTTGTCATAGTCTTCATGTGGCATTAACCTGTCATTAATTACCAGTGGATTAGGTAGACCTTTCTACCTCAAAGCATCAAATTTGACCATGAACTTGCCTATAAGTAGCTCCATTATTTGGAATTTGTCATCAAGCTGCACCATCAGGTTCCTGTTGGTGATTACCTTCTTCACCTCTAGTATAGTGCCAGTTTTGTCTGCTATTCCAAGCTTCTACAATTCATATTTATTCTTTGAGTTAAGGTACTGGATTATTCTAGAGGCTTCTTCTGGCATGTTTCCAATTTCGACCTTAACCCTTTGAATTGTTTCACCAACCTCTTTGACTAAATCATTTTGTTCCAATATCACTTGTATAGATGGCCAAATATAATTGATTGAGTCAATGATATTGGCCCATAAAAGTTGTTTTTCTTGGGCTAGTGGCTCTTTCAATGTTAATTCCTTTTCCAGCTTCCCAATCTTTTCATGCAACCTGTTTTTCTTCTAAACTTCATTCTTATGCATAATTTGAGCTAATTTCTTCTCATCCTCTAGACTTTTTATTTGTTCCTTAAGTCTATTTATTTCAATGGTCTAGATGGACATATCCTCCATGGATTTGACCAGTTTAGCTGCTTCATCACTAGGATGCTTTGTTGTTGTTGTTAAACCTGTTACTGATGTAGTTGATGTTGCAGTTGGAAGTGTTGTAGCTAGTGGAGCTGTTCAGGCCAATGAAGGTTCCAATGTTGAAGGAACTTTTGTAGTAACTATAGGAATAGCAGTGGAAGTGGTTGTCTCAATGTTGGCTTGTTTTAGTTGTATGCAATCCAATTCATTCTCCATTTCTTTTAATTGAGCATTTAGATGGAGAATGAGGTCCATAATTTCATCTTTTTGGCTTTGGCTCTCTAGAACCTCCTTGGTCTATGGATGTTTAGAAGGATGCAACTTCAGTTGTTTCTTCAGTGCAGCAATGTCTTCATTTTTCTTCTTTTTGAGCTTTCCCGCAGCCTTGATGTCATTTGGATTATATCCAATCTCAATAACCAAGTCTTCTAGTGAATTTATTATGCTATCCTTTGCTTGTGATGATTCTTTCTCTAGTTTAAACTATGTTGTGATGTTGTCTAGAGAATTTTGAATTTTATGAACACTCATGGCCTTGTTGGTCATTGTTGAGTAGATCATTTCTCCCACCTACTTATGAAATTCAATTTGATCAATAGGGTGAACATCCCTGGCCAAAACTTCAAATTCTATTTTCCTGAAGTCTGTTGATGATTTAGGCTACTGGACTGTAGGCTGCAAAAAAATCATTTGCATTTTACTAGTTCTAATGTCAAAAGTTGACATCAACGTATTTTGATTTCTAGGAGTCTATTTGAAATACTAGGCATATGTTTCAGCCTTTAATGCCTCATTCCTTAATTTGATATCTTTACACTTCTTCTTTATGTCCTTTTCCTCATCTACTGGTTTTCTTGATGAGGAAACCTTTATTGGCTTGAAGGGGCCTGACCCAGGTTGAGAGTTATTTAGCCAAACAAATCCCTACACTACTGGCCCTTTCGGCATCAGCCTGCAGAGTGTAGACTGAAGTCTCACTCGAAGCAATATGGGGGATGCTAGAACCAAGTTTCCGCACCCTTGATATGTCTGTAGCATCGATTTAGTCCAACTATGCTTATATTCATGCAGGTTACTTCATGATCTATTACAAATGTCTTCATGCAGCCCTAACCAGGGGGTGAGATGATTTCGCATTTCTACGGCAGCAAACTACACTATTTCCCCAAACTACACCATGAATCTTACTTATCTTCTTACAAATGTTAGTCAACTTCGCGTAAACAGATACTCTATCTTGTATTCACTTAATCAACACAATCACATATATTTGCGCATCATATAAACAATAGAGTACAATTTATACCCAATATATGCATAAAATAGGAAATAAATACACAGAATTGATATGAAACTTCTCTTTATTAATGCTTTCAACTATTACAAACTTGACTCACCCTATGCACTCAGTTGCAGAGCCTTCTCCTACTCTATGACCCAAACTAGACTTTTCACTTTCGTTCTTCCACTATGCTTCTATTCCATGTTTTTATTAGATCCTTCCATCCATGATGATCTCTTAACTACTTAGAGCCTTGCTCTATTTATACAATCCCATGGTTCGCAGACCATGGGTAGATCTCTACAGCTAAAATTAAATTACAAAATTGAGGGCGGACAACCCTATGTCTCTTTTACAAGCTACGCGCTCCAAGATTGGTGGTGCACTGAGTAGCTGCCTTCTATACTTCCTCGACCTGTTGTTCAGAGACCACTGTAGCTGAACTGCTGCACTAAAGCTTTTCCCATGTTGCCTGCAACTGCGCAAGCTTTTCTTCAATGGAGGATGTAACAATGTATGCCTCATCAATCCACGGCTATAAGTGTGCCTTCAAAATAACTTCCTTATGTTGAGCAACATCTACCTATTTTTTGAGTGCTTTCGCCTGTTGCATCCTCGTAAGCCTCTGTGTAAAGGAAATCATCTACATGGTCACTTTTACTTCATCCTATTTCTGTTGTAGCCTGTGCACCTCTGTCTCTAGGCACTATATGTTTAGGTCCTCCTTTAGGGTGGTGAGAACCTCAAATGACTTCTTGAATAGCTTTTTATAGTCTATCACTGCACTGTTAACCTTTGTATTGCTATTGTAATCATGCTACCGCGTTGTTCCCTAACCTCTGGTGGTGTTGAAGGCTACACCTTCAATTGCAGTTTCTCTATTTGGAGGTTAAGTTTGAGCTAAATGCTGGCCATTTTGTCCTTTGCCTTGTGTACCCCTGCAACTAATTTATGAATGTGTGCCTCCATTGGCTCTTCTCCTTGGATGGCCAACTCTAGGACCATCTAGCAGGCTTTCTCGACCACCTGCATGAGTTGTCTATTCTGCGCCACTACATCATCGCGTTGTAGGCTCAACTATTCAATGTTTATGCACTTCTCGCTCATTACCTGGAGTGCACGACCTTTCCTTGCTTACAGTTCTGTAGTAACTCCATCCTGTAAAACATAGAGTGTCTCCCGAGGGAGTGTAGCCATATTTATCCCGATTCCCTTTAGCTTGCTGACCATAAGCTTGTTGGCCTCATTTTCTATAACTAGTGCTCCCTCTGGCAGAACGATTGTGTTAGTCATCCGAGCATGCAACATCTCCTCGGTCGTGCCTGTGCTTATTGCAAGGTTGGTTGACACAGTGACAGCCTATGGGGTGCACGCTTGAAACTCCTATATCTGAGCTTGGAGAGCCCCCAAAACCATCTGGTGTTCCTTCGTGAACTATTGGAGGGTCTCCGTAGTGATGTCCCTCACCGTCTCTCCAATGTCGTGCAGATCCCCCTCAGTGAGGGTGATCAGGTTGAAATAAGTCTTTGAAGCCTTCGACTTCTTCCCTGGACTTACCTAATCTCTTGGGCATTATCTATGGTTTTGTGCCACCTTTCTCTGTATCTGTCTCTTGTTTGGGCGAAGGTGACTTTTCTCCCTTGCGCTCATCCTCAGCTACCTTTTGTTGTTCTTCCACCAGCTTCATAGTGTCGCGTGCCACCTGGGCCTCAGCTACTGTTGCTTTGTTCTTACATTTTTCTGCCAAATGTGCCATTCATAGTTACTGTTGTGTGGTGTACTTTTATGGTTCCATCGAAGAGCTATCTGAAGTGCACCACTCCAACAGCCACGTCTCGAGGACTACGAAGATGTCGATATCTATCACCAGGTAGGGTAGCTCACGCCATGTCTTCATGGGGTCCTTTCGCACCCTGATGTAAACATGAAGGAAATCTACCTTGAACTCCACGAAGCTCTGCAGAATGTTGTAGACTGTGGGTGATAACCGCGGCTTGTAATTAATCCCCATTCTAATGTTCATCTTCATGAACACCCAGAAGATTTTACCGTCCCTTATACTCTATGCATCTTGGGTTGCCCACAAAGAAGTGTACTTTGCTGCCTCCAGAAGGTCCTATGCGATCGTCAAGAACTACATGTCTTCAAGAAATTCCCAATGCCACCAGTACTATGGACAACAAAATCCAAGCATAGTGAAAAGTCTTCCCCTGCTCCTATGCCTTGCGACAATTCTCAAGGAACACTCCACATAAGTAGTTTTCCCAGTTGAACTGGACACCTTTTGTGCATTGCACTGCAAGTGCAACCACCGACGTAGTTACCTCATCTGCATGACACTTCCGCATAACCTTCCTTGCCAGTATCTATGTCATGACTTTGACCGTAGGGTTATTCATGTTGGAAATCGCGTACCCTCTCTTCTTCTTCTACAGCTTGAACTTCTTCTTCATGGCCTCTACAATGGCCAAATCATCACTCTTACCCTCTAAGATGTTCACTGGGTCCTCCCCTTTGTAAGGGAGCTAGGTAATTCTATGAATCAAGTGGTATGTGATGGAGATGTCCTCCTCCAGCCACAAACACCCATCATGCACCAAGCAGAGCAACTGCCTAATGAAAAAAATGGTCACTGGAGTGTGACGGTGATGCAGCACCCAGAGCAGGTTTAACAATCCAGCCTTTTCTACATTTTTCAGCCACTTATGTGACTCCAACTCTATGACTCTAGTCGGCGCATCTTTCTTTTAGCGCATTAGCTTCGCGGTTGCCAAATGTGGGAACTTCTCGTGGTTTGCGAGATCCCTATCTTCAAATTTTAGTACAAGCACTCACCCCAAGTGCGCTCCTTCAAAAATGATGTTGTTAGGGAGCAGCAAAGTCTGCAAAGAGCTTTTGCTCTCATCTATGTCTTTGGGCACCTTTGCTTTACCCTTCCGCAAAGGACCATATGTGAGTAGCTTGGTAAGAGGGTTCGCACCTTGGGTGTCAACCTCCATTTCTACATCCTCCTCCTTCTCTACCAAGATTTCTTCAAATTTTTCCTCCTCATTGGCCTCCAAATTAATAGTCTTCCCCTTTTCTTCCATGGCAAGCTTAGTCCTTAATAGATTTCTAGGGGATACACGCACTAGTACCATAGCCTGCTTATCATTCTTGGGTCTCAGTGTGTGTGGCGATTTAGGGATTTCTATGAATATCCCAACACTTTCTGGGACTTCTAATTCCGTAATGGCCTGTGTAGTTTCCTCAACGGTCATTACACCAGTATCCATGGATTCCTCAGGTGCTGCCATAGTGCTATTCCACAATTCTCTTAATGGCTCAGGTAACTGCTCAAACAATGAATTTTCCTTCAGAAGATTGAACAGATCTGGTTTCATGAATGTTTGTGCACACAACAACTCAGTCCTCAAATTGCCAAGTGTTGTTTGCTGGACAAACCTTTGTAATATATAGCGCCTTTTGAATTTGAATTCAATTGTTCCCCCATATTTGGTCCATTAATTCTCGATTAGTGGTGTATTTTCAAGAATCTAGCCCATAAAGTTCACCTTAAATGTCGGTCTCCCACTCCATTTGGTCGCAAACCAAGCATCACATCGTGAATAGTGACTGTAACAGTCACTTTCCAGCTGACCCTTGCGTTGTCGCAGACCCTATGGCACTTCACTACTGTGCATAGTCCTGACATTGCGCAACTCCCTGGCAGAGTAGTTTATAGTCCCGTACCTCCTTTTAGCTTCCTTGAGCACTAATAATGTGCATCTGTCAGCTAGTCAGATGATCAAGCCCCCTGTGTACACCTTCAAATGACTACCATTAACTTTTCTTAGGAAAAGTTCTCCATTTAACTTTACCAACTATACCGCGCCACCATCTGTGATCTCCTTAATAACATATGGTCCCAGCTAATGCATTCTAAGCTTCCCTTGGAATTTATCGCACTTACTATCATACAACAACACCAAATCAATCACCTTAAATGTGTGCAACTTAATATTTCGATCGTGCTAAGCATTATCGCACTGCTTTTAGACATGCTGGTGAAATCAAGCCAAACATCATTCTTCTTCAAGCTCCTCCAACTACATGAGCCTCTCCTTAAGGGCTTCGTGGTTCATCATACCTATGAGCGCTACTATGCATAGACTAGGCATGATTATTCTATAGGCATTATAGCTTCCACTACATAGACAAGCCTAAAAGGTCTCTGTTGCATCAGTTTCTTGCATGTCGTCTTATAAGCCCATAATACTATAGGTATGCGCAAGTACCAATCACTTCACTACGTATTGCATACCTTGGTCAGCACAGTCTCCAGTACTTTGTTAAACATTTTTACTGTACCATTAGCATGTGGGTGATACGATGTGCTTTTCTGATGAAACACCTGAAACTCTTCCGTCAGCGCGTTGATCATCTCATTCAGGAAATGTGTACCATGATCGCTCATCAATATCTTCAAAGATCTGAATCGTGTCAATACGTGTTCAAACAGAAACTTCACGGTTTTCACGGTCATGCAATCTTTTACCAACTCACTTTTTCCCAACGAGTCAGGTACTCCGTTACAGTGATAATATATCTTGCGCCTGTCTTTCCTTGAGGTTTGATACATTCTACGAAGTTAATTGCCCACCTTTCGAAGGGCTGCAACATCATTTGCAGATTCAAAGGCATCTCGTCCCTCCACAATGGTTTATCGGTTCTTTGACATACATCACAAGCCTTGCAATGTCTTTTGAATCCTGATGAACGGTCAACCACCACAACCCTGTGTAGAGAATCTTCTACGTGGTTGCTCTCCCTGCATAATGTCCTCCCACAACACCCCCATAAGCATTTGCGATGATGTCACTTCATTCATACTCAAGTACATACCTTCGCAATATCTCATCATTATCCATGTTATATAGATACCCTGTAATGACACAAAAATTTGTCGCACGCACCACTAGTTCCTTCTTCTATTGGATAGAGTAACCTTTCGATGCAATTCAAGTTGTGAAAAAGTGAATTATATCTTCAAAATTTCCATCCTCTATGCATACAACAAAAATTTGCACGTCGGGTAGTCCTTCCTCCAAACTAGTAGGTTCCTCCCATGTATCAATGCTCGACCAGTGATCTGGTCCCATCTTCAATCATCTAGACTTCACAACAACTTCAAAATCATATTCTTGGAATAGCAAAAGCCACCTGCACATGTGCCCCCCAAACAAAGGCTTATTGACCAAGTACTTCAGCATGGAGTGATTTGTATACATCTTAAAGTGACCCCCTAGCAAGTAGTCTCGATACTTCTAGAGCGCATATACCATAGCCAGTCCCTTGAATTCATTGGTGGAATAGTTATTTTCTTATTTAGATAGTCTAAAACTCGCGAACGAAATAGGGTGATCCAAGCCTTCTCCACCATCTTGTGTTAGTACTACCCCCAGCACTATACATGACGTGTCAACATGGACATGAAACTCTTTCTTCCAGTTCGGCAAGACTAGAATCGACACGCTAACCATCCTTTCTTTCAATACATCAAGGCTTTTCTTATAGTCATCATTCCAGCAGAACATGATATCCTTTTTCAATAGCTTTTCCATCAGCGCATTGATTTGGGCATAGCCTTTAATGAACTTCTTGTAGTTCCCCATGTGTCCCAGACTAGCATGTAGCTGTTTCGCACTCTGCTACGCTTCCAAATTCAAAATCACTGCGATTTTCATGGGGTCCACCATCAGCCCTTGTTTACAAACCACATGCCCCAACAGGTTCCCGAAAGGAATGAGGAACATACACTTCTTGAGGTTGAGCACAATTTTGTATCTTTAGCATGTATCCAGCATCAAGCACAAGTTCGCTACATAGCACCTAACTAGCCCAAATATAGTCCAATCATCAAGATAGACCTCCAAGAACTTATGAGTATATTCCCTTAGTGCCACAACAACCACGTGCGAAAAGATAGCAGGGGAATTCTTCAATCCAAACGAGATGACAATATATTGAAAGAAACCCCACTCAATCATGAAGGTTGTCTTTCTCCTATCCTCCAGCGCGATTTTGATCTGGTGGTACCCTGAGAACCCATCAATGAAAGAATATGCTTCTTGACTGCCTACATTGTCCAATACCTCATCTGTGAACGAATTTTGGAATGGATCATGTACACACACGTCTTCAACTTTCTGAGGTCCACACATATTCTTATTTCATCCTTCTACTTCTTCTCTTGTACCACCATTAGGCTTACCCAATCAGATTCCTCCACAGTCTCAATGATGCCTGCCACGAGCATCTTGTCTAGTTCTACGTAGACCTTCTCCTTATATTTTGGATTTAAGCGATACGGCCTCTGCTTAACTGGCTTCGCGTCGGGTTTTAACGTGATCTTCATTACCCTAAATCTCCGAGTATACCCTTTAAATCCGTAAACTTGGTCGAGAATAAGTCCTGATATTCGCAAAGTAATTCAACGACCTTATCCACTATCGCACCCTCCCAATAGTCTCCAATCTTCACGAATTTATGTTCTGCATCTGTACCAATATTCACCTGCATAGTCTTCACCGACAAGGTTATGTCAAAGTTCTCAATCTGTGGTCCCTAAACCTCGCGATGGCCTTCCATCTCTGGAATGTTAATTTTCCCCAGATCTTCATCTTCTTCTTCAGCAGTTACATTACAACATTTCAGCGTGCAACTTAGCTGAGTAGCCCATTCAGGTTGAATCAATTCTATCGATTCATGTGGTATCATAAAGATGGTTGCTTTTACCTCTTATAGCACTTCATCAATATTGTCCAACCCAACCTAAAAACTAAAGGTCATCACAAACCCTTCACGCAAAACATCTCATTCACCTGTCCCATGGTGGAGCTCTGTTTCTACATACCAGTTCATTGGTATAACATCTAGGGTATGATAGAACAAGTGCACCCACTTAGGTTGTGGCTTTTCCCCATAGGCCTACGTCCACATGGTCAGATGCATGCGCGAATCATCCTACCCATTTTACTTATCTGTTAGTTGCACCCTAGGCTTCCTAAATCATGTGCGCATCATTCCCCTATAGTCGCGCCAGCCGTCAAAACTTCCTTTATGCATACCCCACATCTCACGAGCATAGCGTGCAGTACCTAGTCCAAGGCCTGGAAGCGTTGCTTTTCTGGAACCTCCCTTTGAAATTTATTCAAGAAGGTATATACCTCACGTAGGACATCATAAGTAGGTAGGTCTCTTACTTTTGTTGATATGCAGCACAACAACCTTGTCATCATATTACAATTCAGTGTAGTTACCTCATGTAACCGATTCTGCCATCGCTCTGTCTCCTCATCTAAATCTGAAGTACATGAGATTTCACACTCCCATGCAATTCACCCATCTGCGGTGAGATTCACCTAGTCCTAGTTTCACGATGTTATCTTATAGATGTAGTCCAAATCATCATCACTTTCATAGTCGTACACCGGCTCCGTATAGTGCGATCATTCAACAGGGTCCAGGGGTATAATTACGCGTAGTGACCATTTAAAAAATCATCTTTCGATTTTTCAAATTGATCACCCCATTCATGACAGTGGCCCAATCAATTCCTAAGAGCATAGGGTAAAGATTGTTGTCATCAACAATCTCTATCACTTCAAAATCTACCAACACGCTCGCTCCCTCAATATCCACGGTTATTCCTTGCAATCGCCACATGGGTATAATTTTTTGTTGGTTTGCCATTCTTTGGCTTGAAGGGGCCTAACCCAAGTTTGAAGTTATTTAGCCAAACAAATCCTTACACTACTGGCCCTTTTAGCATCATCTCGCAGAGCGCGGACTGAAGTCTCACTCGAATCAGTATGGGGGTATGCTGGAACCAAGTTTCTGCACCATTGAGATGTCTATGGTGTCGATTTAGTCCAACTATGATTATCTTCTTGAAAGTTACTTCACGCACTGTTCTAACCTTCAATACCCTCATGATCTGTTACAATCGCCTTTTGCACAGCCCTAACCAGGGGCTGAGATGCTTTTGCTTTGCTAGGGCAGTGAATTGCACTATTTCCCCAAACTACACCGCGAATCTTACTTATCTTCTTACAAATGTTAGTCAACTATGTGTAAACAGATACTCTATCTTGTATTCACTTAATCAATACAGTCATATCTATCTGTGCATCATATAAACAATAGAGTGCAATTTATACCCAATATTTTCAATGCATAAAACAAAAATAAATACAAAAAATTGATATGAAAGTTCTCTTTATTAATGCTTTCAATTGTTACAGAATCGACTCGCCCTGCACACTCAGTTGTAGGGGTCCGCGCACTCAGCTGCGGACTACTAGGCCTATGTGCACTTAGTTGTAGAGCCTTCTCCTACTTTATGACCCAAACTAGACTTTTCACTTCCGTTCTTCCACTATGCTTCTAATCCATGTTTTTATTAGATCCTTCCATCCATGATGATCTCTTAACTACTTAGAGCCTTGCTCTATTTATACAATCCCATGGTCCACGGACCATGGGTAGATCTCTATAGCCGACATTACATTACAAAATTGAGGGCGAACAACCATATGAATCTTTTAAAATCTACGCTCTCTGTGCCTATAAAATGTGGTGTCTTTACATCGGAGTTACAATTTTTGACCAAAATTTGGGCTCTAAGCCCCAAAACCTCCCTTGGCGGATCTTGCGCCCAACAACCTCTATGCTAAGCTATTTTTGAATGCTTTGGGTATTAGATTTGGAAGTTTGATGAGTTTCTTTTGAAACTAATGGACTTGTATTTTCTCTGACCACTATTTCTCTATCATTGATTTGAAGTGTCTCAACTGTCCCAACTATCTCTGCTTGCTCTTCTTGCTCATTGTTGGGATTTAGCTTGGGCTTCTTCAGTACATGATTTCAAATATATCATGTGTTGTATCTATGCTTGAAGAAGAACCTTCTTAAATAATGAATCCATATAAGTGAGGATAGTTTTAAATAGAGGAGGAATGACCTGTTATAGAGTTTTATGAACCCAACGTTTCAGGCTATTGAGTGAGTCCATCATCAGGGGATGTGTCAATAGATATTCTAAATATATTAATGATGTATCCATGAGCTATAATTTATGGTATATATATATATAGGTTACGAAAGAATTAATCTAAGAAATTAGGTTGACCATTATCTAATTAGTTTGCTAATATTCAGATTTTTATTTTTATTTATTTATTTTTATTTTGTTTTTATTTATTATTATTATTATTATTAATTAATTCTTTATTATTTAATTAATTTGTTTAATTAATTCCCTATAATTTTATATATAATTCCTATTGTTAATTTCTACTTATTTTAATTTGAGTTATTACGACTATATGCTTAATTTAAATTCATATGTTACTATAATATTATGATCAATAAACTATGATTTTAGTTTATTTTAATATTATCAAATGATTAGTTATGAAATAGCCAATTATTTATTTATATGTTAATATTTGTTTTTTTTATTGTTTAAGTAGGATGTTAGATAATGTTTCTTTGTTTTTTTTATTTATATTTTATTAATTTTTTAATGAGAGAGGAAGGATTAAATTATTAAAAGGGATATGAGTTAATTATTGATTCTTTAAGATTTCAGGTAAAGGTTTCCACATGTTGCTTAGTTTTAATCCATCGTCTCGGTTCAAGTTGTTCTTCCTTTTTTCTATTTCAATGGATTCTTTGATTTTCCTTTTAAGATAGTGGTCTTCTTTTCTAACTAGTTTGACTTATTCCATGCAGATGTAGTGAGAGGAAGAGTGAACATGTTCTGCTAAGGCCGATTTTGAAGTCCTCTCTCTTTTTAAGTCGGCAGTGCGTTCTTTAATTCTGATGTTAAGAGACCTACCTGTTTCACCTATGTATTCTTTTCTGCATGAGCAAGGAATAACATAAACACTTTTTTGAAGGTTAGGGTTTATGGGATCCTTGACTGAGTTGAATAATTCTCTAATGGTGTCGGCAGGGGTGAAGGCTACATTAATGTTGTGTTTATTAAGAATTTTAGTAATTTTATCAGTGGTGCCTTTTATGTATGGAAGGGAGACCTTAGGAGTTAATAAATTTTGATCTTTGATATCATTATTATTCTTGTTTAGGGATAGGTGCATGTCTTTCTTAATGGTATTCCTATTATAGCCATTTAATTCAAACACTTTGTGAAGATGGCTGAGTTCATCTTTTAAATGGTCAGGGTCAGATATTTTGGCCGCTCTAGTGGTTAAGGTCCTAATGATGCCAATCTTTTGTTTAGGGTGGTGATGAGAATTTGCATGTAGATATCATTTTGTATGGATTTTCTTTCTATAGACTTGGAAACCAAGTGACCCTTCTTTTTTGGTTAGAAGGATATCAAGAAAGGAAGCTGGTTGTTATTTTCAATTTCAATAGTGAATTTTATATGGTTAGAAAGGCTATTGAAGTGATTGAGGAATAGGTCAATTTTTTCTTTTCCATGACTCCATTTGGAAAATATGTCATCAAAAAACCTTTTCCATTCTTCAGGGGTGTACGGGAATGACCTAAGAGCCTTCTATTCGAAGTGTTCCATAAAGACGTTGGCCACTATGGGGGATAGAGGAGAGCCATAGCCACACCATGGGTTTGTTCATAAATTTTACATTTGAAACTAAAGTAAAAGGATTTTAAGCAAAGCTCAAGAAGATCCATAGTTTCTTTATCTGTGATGTTTCTCATGATATTAATAGCTTCATCAATAGGAATCATAGTATAAAGGGATACAATATCAAAGATAACCATCAGATCCTCGTCCTTCATTTCTATGTTATTAATCCATTGAACAGAAGAATATGAGTCTTTAATATAGGAAGGGGTATTACCAGACAGGGGTCTAAGTTTTTTGGCTAGGTGTTTCGCTAGAAGGTAAGTAGGGGAACCTATGGTATTGACTATAGGTCTGAGAGGTATGTTAGGTTTATGGACTTTAGGATCACCGTAAATTCTATGAATAATGGAACTATTAGGGATGATTTTCTTTTTTATGATGTCATCCAGAGATGATTCTTTGATTTTCTTAATTACTTCACACATAGTTTTCTCACTTGGATCTTTATTAATGATTTTATAACAAACACCGTTATTTAGATGTTCTTCCATTTTATTGTCACAATCAATTCTCTTCATGACTACAATTGAGTTGCCCTTATCAGCCCTTAGGATGACTATCTTTTTATTTTTTTTGAGGTTGTTTAAGGCTCTTTTTTCTTCTAAGGATATGTTAGATGCAGGAGGTTTAGAAGTTCTAATAATTTTAGAAATATATTGTCTGATTTCTTCTCTTTTTGCTATATCTAGGTTTTAATAGCTACTTCAATATTATTGATGACCTCCTCCACAGGTATTTTATTTTGGGTTATAGAAAAAATTAGACCTTTTCTGAGGATGGATTCAGTTGCATGATCTAGGTGGATATCTGATAAGTTAATGACCTAGCCATTATCTAATTTCAGATTTTGATTGGGATGTATGGTTCGAATTTCTGAATGAGAGAAGCCAGTAGATGGGTTGTTGTTCCTATGAGGGAAGCTGGAATTTTTGCAGGTTTATTGACAGGCTCCCGGAATATATTTGCCCTTGTTTTTGTGATACTCAATCTCTGTACCTGCGCTATTCCCCTCCATTGATCTATGCTTTTGTATGTTATTGTCATCATGTTCCATATCTGCATTTTTTCTGTAAGTAATACCGTGAGCAAGATTGTTGTTAGCTATAATGCTCATTGTATCCACACTAATTATGTTTTCCTGCGTGTTGTTGTACATGGTGGAGAGACTATTTATACCCACGCAGCTCTTCTGGGTTGGCATACCTTTTATACCCATGATGATCTGTTCTATAACCGCATTGTTACCTCTTGGTTATCTATGAGCATTAAAAATGGATTGCATTCTGGAGTGCATGCTGGAGGAAACATTAATAGTGTCAACAATGTTCATGAAGGGTTGTGTATTTTTGTTTATTGGTAGAGCGTTGTCAGGATTAGGGATCTGATTGTTGTTAGAGACCTGTAGCCTGGAGTAAGCATGATGTGAGCACAAGTTATAATCTATACAAACGGTGTGTAGATTGTTTAGGTTATTTAATTTTTTGTTGTTGTCCTTTATTAACCATTTCTCATATTTTATGAATGTAATCACATCCAAGGATTGCCATAGATCATATCTAAGATAGAGAAAAGGTATAGATGAGAGGAAAGAAGTTTCTGAGAAGTTTTTATTACTTTCAATATAACCCATTTAAATTCAATTCTAATTAGGGTTTCACTTAATTTTTTGAAACTGGACAGATTTCTGGCCAGGCGAAGAGGATGTTTGCAAATAGCGAATTTGGGAATGAGAACTAGTTTGTAATTTTTTCCTACAGGGTTGGAGTATGCAAAATGGTACTAGTATCCATTTGTTTTTCCATATCTATCAAGGCATTTTCCAACCATTCTGACTGATTGGCATATTTTTCAATGTCTACACTGAACTCATTCATAAAAGGGCTTAATTTGAATTTGAGCCTTAGTTTTTTTATGACTCCTAAAGGGTCATACTTCCATTTAAAACTAGTACTGAACTTCATTTGTTGTAAACATTTCTTTGCTTCTTCTCCAACCTCCCTATTATTATAGATAAAATGACCAAGATGGTTTTTTTATCTTGAACTGTGTTTTCTTCCTAGATGATATGAAATTCACATCATCTGAGTTTATAATATACCTAATATATTCTAATGCAAATATCCTCATGGGAAGATATTTGGGCACCTTATAGGGAGTGAGATGGAATCCATATATTATAATTTCAGTGTGGTCCTGGTATAGGTACCAGTATCTCGTTCTACTATTCTTAGACAACTACAAAACTCTTTTTATCTCATCACTGATCCTGGGTTGATTTCTACTTGTTAGCATATTTACAACTGGATGCACAAAGGAATCAATGAACTCTTTGTAACTGAAAATAGTGGAATACTTTTGGATTAAGGGTGTCCAAAAGATAACTAATCTGGGATGGCCCTTAGTGTCCAACTTCTGGATATTGACTGGAAACTTATCTGATTAGAAATATAAGATCATGTGGAATAATATTGAAGTGTATTTAAATACTCTTTCATTTGGCAATCTGTTCAATTGATCATGGATTTTGTTTGCCAAGAATTGCACAAAATTGAAAATTGCAACTGGAGGCTTGCCTAGGAAAAAAATATTGAGGGAAGCAAGAATAGTCTCATCTACATGCGCATCTATGGTGTATCCTAGAATACAAAAGAGCATGGTCACAATTTGTCTAGCCCTCTCAGAGAAAATGGTAGTAGAGTATGGGGGACTGGCTGTAGGGGTATGAGACTCTTCTAGGATGAAAGTTTGAAAGATTTGAGTCCTCTTGGGAAAGTCCAGCTTCAAATAGATTTCAAGTAGGTATTCAATGGAATATGGGGTTTCATTTGGGTTTGGTTGGATTTGCAACATTTGGTTTATTGACTCTACAGTGATTGTAAACAAAATCTGTTGGTTAGGACAAACTATGGCTCTTTGGCTTGGGATATAATAGTTTTGGCATAGACGGATGATTTCAGGGAACTGGTATACCTGTGGGAACAAGTATTTGGGAAAATTGGATTCCCATAGATGAATTTCATCATTTTGGTTCAGGAATTTGTCTTTACTCCAACAGTGGAGTTTCAATAGATGGCTAGGGGAAACTATGTCTTTAATTTGGAAATCTTTGTCAGCCAATGGGAGGTGTTCAACATCCAGGTGAGGGGTTTGCAGGGGTTTCTCATTTAGAATGCTTTGGGAATCCATAATTCAGTTTGTTCTATTGAATTATTGTTTATCTGGCTTAAGAAGTAAGCTCGAGACTTCTAGAACAGTGGGAAGGGTGAATATAGTCTAAAGAAAAGGGTTTCTTCGAATGCACAGTATGTTTGTTTAGTTTGGTAAGGTTTTAATTAATATAATTAATTAACCTTTTATAATTACTGTGCAAATCTTAAGTAGAAGGTCATTCTGGTTTTATTCAAGAATACCTGGAAAAAAGGAGTTTTGGTGTGCAGTCAGGGTTATGTGGTAACAACAGAGGTCTTTGAGACTTCAATTACCTGTGTGCTGCTTGAAACTTGAATTCTATTGTATCTTCTGGTTGTAGATGAGATTATAATGGTTGAGTAGAGCTTCGTGGTTCAGAATTGGTCTGCAGAGGTTGTTTGCAATGAAATAACGGTGAAAAGGGTAAAAGGGTAGATGTTTGGCTCTTATCCAATAACGGTTAACATTTGGGTGCAATTTTAAAGTATGAACATTGTGTTGTGTGTGGAGCATGATTGTTCATAGGTATTTGTTTCAGCCGGATGTATACCCCTGGAAGATTTGTACACCCCTCCATGCGGGGGGTGCAAGGGGGACTTGTCCCCCCCGCGGGGGTCCGGGGGGGCCGATCCCCTCCCGACTGGGGGGTCCGGGGGCCAGCGGTCCC
>APFE031322140.1:0-10552 GCA_000404065.3 Pinus taeda
GGAGGTCACTCGAAATCTGCGGTTCACAATGAGTATGCAGTTATCCTAGAAACTTTGTCACAACTTCTCCACAATGTCTCAAATATTGCTGGTTTGGCAGAGGAGGACACTCGAAAGGCCTTATTAGCATCTTCAAAATTAGAACATCTTTCTTCTGGTCTTAAACTTATTGTTCAAATGATTTTTCGTCTGCATTCTGACTTTTCGGACTGCATGGTTGTGTCACCTCTTCGAGCATATATGGCTTTAATAATGCATGTCGCTGTTCGATGGAGCTCTTTCAAAGATGCAAAGTATTCTCCCAGCAAGACCAAGAATAAAGATCCAGACACTTCAGTAGCTTCATCTGCTAAATTTGGAATTGATGAGGGACTGCAAGAACTTCTTAGTTGGGCAGGGGAGCTCTTTATCATACATCATGTAAATAACACATCTAAAGTTGCAACACCACCACTTCAGGGCAAGAGGAAACGAATTCACGTTCAAGGCCACAAGTCAAGGAGAAGAGGATCCTTGAAAGAAATTTCAAACGCTACAGATGAAGATACGAATGGAAAAACAGATACCAGTGAAGCAAGCAGGATTACTCTGGTTACCAGGATAGCTGCAACAATTCTGCAGATATCAATGCTTTAAGTCTAGTGACACAGGTCCCAGTAAAGGCAAGATGTTTAGAATTTGCATCTACATTTATTCAGTATCTGAAACAGAAAATTGAGAAATGGTCTAATGCTCAGAAGAGTTTCGGCAGAAGAAAAGGCCCCAGTTACTGATGGGTTACCAACTAAAGATTAGCTTCATTATGGTGCCCGACATGCTGCTACATGAGCGGAGGCCCGTTACGTTCCGAGCTGGGCATGGGTGCAGTGCAAGAGTGGCAGAGGCAGCGTTTTCATGTCAGACTTCAACAGGTAGGCCAACACATCGAAGGACGACAGAGTCGTTTCGCATTCCCGTTTGGACAGGTTCAAAGAAGCGTTGGATGAGAATCGCCCCTCTCACTGCAACTCGGATTTTATGAGAATAGAGCGCCGGTATGGCAGAAAGACATGCCAGACCAGCTTGGACAGTGCTTGCGCTTGCAGTTTCAGGAAGAGGAATGTGGCAGAAATAAATTGCACAAAAAGGCCATAAGACAAATGGCTCACATTAATTTTGCAGGGCAGGAATACGCCTGCTCTGATACCATGTTAAACAGACATGGTCAAGGAGAACAAATAGGAAAACAATAGGAAAGATAAATCATTCAGTACAATTTTTATTCACAAAAGATGTACATTTATAGTACAATATGGTGACCGTTGGGATTCACATCCCAAGGTCCCTTGGACTGCTTTGTCCATTCGGCTTCCACGCTAAACCTTTAGGATTAGGTGTCCAACATATTGATCAAGCTAATGATAAAACATGCTGGAAATTCGTTCCTAGCATGGGCCCTACATTGTCAAGCGAAAGCTAGCAAAGGGGGCCTATGAGCTAGTTGATTTCGACAGGGACTCTTTGGGTAAACCCAGAAATGGACTTTACCTAAAGAGGTATTATGCTTAAATGATGGGTATGGAGAATTTTTAGTTAGGTTAGGTTTTCTTTCTAGCTGGTGTGTTTGTTAGTTTAGACAATGTGCTTAGCTTAGAAAGTGTGTTTTCTTCATTATTTTGGCTTATCTTGGTTTTACTCTTGATATTACAGATGTTGATGCCTCTCCAAATGTACATTGGATTTGCTGATGGTGCTTGTCGTAGTACACAGAATATCTCTTCTGCAGCTTGGGTTATCTATTCAGCCTTTGACGAGTTATTTTCTATGCATGGGGTGAGCCTCGGTCAAACAACAAACAACATTGCAGAATACAGTGCAGTGATTGAGTTATTGTCTGAATCTATTTCATTTGGGATTCAACGTTTGATAGTGAGGTTAGATTAGAACTTGTTGTATTACAGCTTAATAGATTTTATGCCATTAGAAATCCTGTGTTTTTAAGATTGTTTTTGAGAGTGCGTCTCTTGGAACGTGAGTTTGATTACATTGAATATCAGCATATTCCAAGGTCTCTAAATACATTAGCAGATGCAATTGCTTCTCGAATGTTAGACAAACATTTGTGACAATCATACATGTAAATTTAAAAACATTTCATCACACATGTTTAACAAGATAAGCCGGTAAATAATGATATATATAGATAGAAGTGTGTCAAAAAAATATACATCGTCTTCGATCATAGGATGAAAAACACCTTATGATCGAAAAAAATGATAAGTACAAAAAACCAAAATGTCACATGTGTCTACAAAAGTGACCATCCAATCACTGGTGGTGCTCCCTATATGACACCACTGCACGGGCTACCCTACACAAGAACCTCCTAAAAGGTCCTGGGACTGCGACTACATAGTGCTGAAGTCTGATAGGAATATCATCTATAGTAGTCTCAGGTATATCCGCCGTCAGAAGCTCTAGATCCTGCTCCAACTCAGCTAAGGTCTCTATAGCCACGTCCTGTGGGACCGGTACCGGTGCAATTGGATGTCTCCTCTCGAAAGGCCAGAGATTGGCTGGACGCCATGGACCTACATCTGCATTTTGAAAATTTTTACTGTCAGTTTTGAGACGATATTTAAAAAACAAAAAATATAGATAATTTAAAAAAAAAACTTGTGAAAAATGAAGTACCTCTGTCGTCCCATTGTTCTCCCTGTGGAAGAACCATGTCCGGATCTCCACGAAAGTCCACTTCGGCATAAGGAAAACCCTGGATTGCAAAGACCTGGTCCTCCAACCAGTGAAAGTAACCCGCAGGAAATCGGACGACTCCCGCTCCCTCATCAGGATGCCGGGCCATCACCGCAACCCATCACATTAACTTTGGCTCCCGAGGAGGCCCAACCTCAACTGTGAGATGCTGCGAGATCAACATCGGAACTATCTCTAGGGCAAAGCTCACAACTAAAGGCCCATACCCAAAGGTCTTTGTTTGCCCGTTCTTTGCTCTAGTCAGTTGGCCCTTCATATTGGCCAACACAACATCTCGCCAGTTGAAAATGGTGCCTCGGAAGCAATCAATCGCCATCCGCATTTGGGACCCGGTGGCAAGGTGCAAAGTGGATGCGCCGCAGAGTCTAGTAACTGTAAAGGCAATTACCATAAGTTCAGGTCGGGATATGTATTTGGTTTCTATCCCCTTCTTCTGGTTTTGATTATTGCACCACCCTAGCCGGAGACTAGCAAGGGATTGGCCACCTGGCCTAGTCCCGAACAGAGACAGGTGCTCGCCCCTATTAGGCAAACCAGTGAGAAAATATATGTCTGAGGGCTCTATCTCGAGATGGTGCTCTCCGATGTAAAAGCATTGATCCTGAACGTTCCACCTTTCAACCAGCCATTCTAAGAATGGCACCTGGGCCCTCATGCCAGGTATGGCCCAGTATTTGTAGAGACCACATGCGTTCAGAGCATCAATGGAAGGTTAATGATTTATTGCGGCCAAATCGACATATTTGTGTTCTCTTTCGCGCCAATCAAGCATGGTGGGCAATTTACACACCAGAAAACATTCATTAGAATTCATCAAATAAAAAATTAATGGTTTAATTTTGAGGTTTGGGGTTTTTTAGATTTACTTTGCGTGGAGTACGCACCCTGCTTTCAGAAAACAGAGCGTGGGTACGTAGCTGTTCTGAAGGCAGGCTGCGCACTCCTGCCATTTTCCCATTAACAAAAATGTCGGGGTACGCAGGTCACCCATGGTGTGCCCGCGTACCCCGAAAAGCGGATCTTAAAACCCCAAAGCCCCCAAAAACTCAAACTAGGGCTTAAAATGAAATTCTAAACAGATGAAAACAAAGAGGAGGCTGTTGTGAAATACCTGAAAGAGACGACGCTCGATTCCGATGGTCGGATTCTTCGCAAAGTCCACGAGAAGTTTCTTGCCAAAAGCCCTTTTCTCTCCCTCAACAGTAAAATGGTAAAAAAATGACAGGGTAAAAGTCTTTTTATAGGTTTTTGGATAAATAAATGCTAAGTTTGTTTATTTTTCACCATGGAAGGATATTTTTCAATGTATTTTTGCCTATCTTAAACAGGTATGAGTAATGTGTTGTTTTTGTGCAGGACAAAAGGATTTTCAGGGAAAATTGTAATTTTTCACGAACCAAAACATCAGAGTCATCTTGTAGGCCCTTTTCTGACTCCTAAAGTATGAAAAGATTGCCGAGTGTTTCTTTTACACTCGTTAAAATGAAATTAAAAGACGGTCCCCTTATAGCCCTTTTCTGACCGTAAAAACGGGAAAAGATTGCCGGGTTTTTGTCGTTTCAAATTCGATACTGGAAATAAAACGACGTGTCCTTGATCGCTTTTTACTTTTCAGGTCAAAGACACTAATCATGAAAGTACTCCTTGGTCACAAGATCAAGTAGTTCTCCCAGGTATTATTTTATACTTTTTCAAGCTTCGGAGACACACATTTACGAAAAATTTCAATCTTGAGTTTTCTTAAGTTTTTCAGACTCTCTAAAATTGAAAAACGTCGAGTTTCTCCTATACTGGACTCGTTAAAATTTCACACTAAAGGACCTGTTCTATTACAAACAGGAACGGACCACTCCTTCTTAGGTTTCGAATCAAAACTAAGTTGGACTCATCCGAAGGATGAGCTTATAATCAAGCATATGTTATCCTCCTCAAGCTTGTAAAAAATAAAGAGGTACTTGCCAGAAATGGTGGGGGCAAAAGAGAGAAGAATGAGCCTATTTGATATCCTTTTGTCTCAGAAAAACCTTACTACCACTCTTGAACACGACACTTTTTATTCACCTGGGTTGGGAAATCCTTTGCCTCACCACATTGAAATTCTTCAGTCGGGTTCCGGGTACTAACTTTGAGTCATTCGTCACCAAGCCATCTGTTGTGTCGTTATGTGTTCAAGAGGTCTGCAAACAAAACATTCAACTGCAAAATACCTATCATCCATTCTATCATCCTTGAGTCAGTCCTTACAGCCACATTTCTTCAACTTAAACTATGATTTCGTGTTGTAGGCTTGCCTGCGACGGGTCACTTTCTATCGACATCAGCACATTATCTAGAGAGTTGACTTAGAAATCGTCAGTACCTTGAAGTCTGCATGCATCAATGGCAGGTTTCTCGCCTTTGACGACAGTTTACATCGTTGACTTTCGATCGAAGGACTCCGTGAAATGTTCGACATCGACTCATTCATTCACATCTCATGGATTGTACTCGGTACTTTGAGAACCATTGACATCATTGGTGGTCTCTCTCACACTTGTTAACAGTTTACATCATCGACTGGTAATCAAGTGGTTTCTACCATGTTCGACATCGACTCATTTATTCGCATGGCTAGAATCGTACCAATTCGGGAAATAGAAATGAAGACCCTAGATCTAGTTTCCACCATCCAGGCTGCGAGGAGTTTTGTATTCATTATATAGTAGACCAATTATAAATAGATGGTTGCGTCCATATTGTGTCTACATAAGTCTATGATGATGATGTACTACAAAATCATTCCTGTATCAGAGCAGTAGTTAGTCTGTTAGTAAAAGTTTTTGATCTGAGTATGGGAATGCCTACCTCAGCGATGATATAATCTTATACATGTATTTTGTGTTGAAAATTGCAGGTTCTGACTGGGCTCTCCACAAGATAATCCTTGAAATGATAAAGTACTTCACCCTTCCTAGATAATATAAAACCCTAATATATTACAGGCTTCGCACTTTAGGGGGCAATCTGTTACACTAAAATTTGTCACCATGACTATTTGCAGTTAGTATGGCTCCATCAACTGTTATACTATCCTCCTTGGAAAGTCTCATACCTTTGCTCTCCATGTCAAACTTCAAGAAAGAGAGAAAGTCTTTAAAAATCTATTTTATCTCTGGGTACGCAGTTTCTCTCAACCTTACCTGCATGTACGCAACCCAAGTTCACAATACCTGCGTACTTGTACGCTTTGTATGTAAAGGGGTGGGTGCATACTCCTATAAAGGTCAAAAGGCGCGAGTTTCATCCTAAAAAAGTTACTTGTGGTCATTTCTAGAGCATTCTAGAAGCTTGTTTGACATGTATTGAGCGCCTCAAGATGGTTCGTGTATCCCTATGAAAGAGGAACTTATCCCATCAAGAGGGGAGCTAACCCATCCAAAGAGGGGCTTCTCCCATTGATGGTGGACCTGATTAACTTCCTCTAGAGCACTATAAATATAGGCATTGGGCCAGAAGAAGGGAGGTTAAAAGCTGAATATTCCAAAGGGTAGATGCTGCTGGAATTAGGACTTCCTTGTAGAAGCTTGTGAGGAGAGATTCCCATCCTTTCTTGTTTCATTTGGAAGTGGGTGAGCTTATCAAAGTAAAGGAGAACTCTTGCTGGACCCTGGGAGGGACTTGCACAACACCAAGGCTCAGGTTGTAATGGTTTCTTTTGTTTCCTATTAATACAAATAAGTCCATTCTTCTCAACAATTTGTTATTTATGAGTTGTTTCATATACTCCTTGGTCTGTATGTTAAATATGTTTTATTTTATGAGATATTCAGGTGCTATTTAATCGTTTGATTGTTAGTGAATGTAGGTTTCGGAGAGAAGGAGGAGCTCATCCGGATCGACGAGGCTGGACTACTACAACAGCGTTGGACTACAGGTAGGATCTAAACACTTGATTTCTTATATGGTAAATGCATATTTAGAGAAGGATTGTTCTTAATTGTCTTGTTTGTCACTAGAAAGCCTTAAGCTTCTAGGGAGAATGGTTTTTTCCACAAAATTAACTCTTTCCGCATGACACGAGGCATAGAGTGGATAAGTTCTTGCTAGAGGGTCTCATTCATTAGAGAGAGAAATTATTCTTTTGCAGGTTGTGCTCAAAGCTGAAGAAGGACATTGTAATAATTTATCTATTCAATTGATTAATGCAAAGAGGCTTGAGGGGTTTTTCCTAGTTAGGTTTCCATAGAAATCATTGCGTACTTGTGGATTTTCTTGTTTCATGTTGTTATAAATTGTGATTTACATTCTACAGAATAATAGAATAGAATAGTGTCTCTTATTTTTCAGTTTGAAATCTTGAGCAGTTGCAATTTATATCAAATTTCTAGATGGTATTAGAGCACTAAAATCACATTAGAACTAGTATTTCAAACTTATCCCTCATGAATTTTGAATTTTCAACTTTATTGTAGCACATTTTCTTCATATTTAGGAGAATGTCTTTCAACTGACTAATGAGTTCTTAAGAGGTTGAGTTATGGAGCCCTAGTTCAGGGTAGATCTAGAAGACCCTATGTGTAGACTTCTTAATGGAGCTAGAAGGATGCTAGTGGGCAGATCTTTGAGCCAATGTTTTGTGAAACAAAAAGGATCTGTGATCATTGATGTTGGAAGATTGATGAGTAGAGAGATTTCCCATAGGGATATTGATACTTGGAGGGAGTTTAGTTTTAGAGGGATAATCCCTATGGAATCTAGTACTTCAAGATATAGGGTGATCATACTCATTATTGCAGTAGTCACAACAATAGTGTGCAAGCAACAACAGAGTAGTAGCAGTAGTAGTATGACTAGATCATATTTTTCCATCCATGCAGCTATAGCTCTAGGAGTGAGGTGGGGTGATGTCGATACTTAACCCCAAAGTTGCTAAGAATTGGGCAGGATCCATATGAGATCAGTTGTAGTATAATTTCTTCATGGATCATTACCTTTCTACATGGGCCCACAATGTTCAGTAGCAAAAGGATTAGTGTCAATTGGTGGAGCGATATAATGAGGATCACAAAGGCGTGTTGATAGAAGTGTAGGAGGCATAGTGTGGATTCAACATCAATGCAGTCTTCGCAATAGATAGTTGTTGAGATACAATTGATTCACTTTTTTTCTTATTCGTCTTAGTTGCAGTTGTTGCAATAGTAACAACAACAATAAGAGTTAGTGATAAAACTCATTCCACAAGTGTTGGATAGGAGTGGTACAAAATCCATTTCTTACTAAGAGGGAGTGTTATAAAGTGTAGCAAAAATGGCTCGATTTGACTTTAGCCTTAGTCAAATTGAGTAAATAGAATTTTCACATCAACAAGATAACTTAGTGGTAGTTAACTTGTGTGAGATGGCCCTTTTCTACTAGTTATCTCAAAAAATTCGAGTTAGAGACTTCGAGTTCAATGATGCATGTTTTGAGTGCTAAATTTTAACAATCTAGTTTAGTTATTTTTAGTTGTACTCAATTAAATGACCTCCAGATATTGATAGAGTCAGTTGAAGGTTAGTTGTATAGTGAGCCAACAATCTAACTCAAAGATCTATTAGTGAGATATCATTTTTGGATTCAACTGCATTAAGTAATTCATTCACGTATGACCATTTCCATGAGAGGTAGTCGTAATTGACTAATTTCTCATGATTTGAATAGTTCACTTAGTACTCATTGCATCGGGTGATGCTCACAGGGGTGAAGAAGTGGGATTGAAACTAGTGAAATGAGTCACATAGCATCAATCATCACTTCCGGGGCTTGCACCCGGTAACCAAGACTTCCTGGGAGGTCACCCATCCCAGATCGTCTCTAGCTCAAGTGCGCTTAACTGTGGAATTTTCCCCGGTTTTACGGAGTGCATTATATTAGATATCATTTTTGGATTCAATTGCGTTAAGTAAGTCATTTACGTATGACCATTTCCATGAGAGGTAGTCATAACTAACTAATTTCTCATGATTTAAATAGTTCACTTAGCACTCATTGCATCGGGTGATGCTTACAGGGGTGAAGAAGTGGGATTGAAACTAGTGAAATAAATCACATAGCGTCAATCATCACTTCCTGGGCTTGCACCCAGTAACCAAGACTTCCTGGGAGGTCACCCATCCCAGATCGGCTCTAGCTCAAGCGTGCTTAACTATGGAGTTTTCCCCACAATCAAGCCCACTTAGCTTTCTACCCCATTTGAAAAACCTTTGTAAGTATTGTGCCTCATGAACCATTCAAACAGAGATCCCTTCACTCATTTTGAATTTAATTATAGGGGGTTTTATGCAGTGCATTATATTAGATATCATATTGGGATTCAACTTCGTTAAGTAATTCATTCACATATGACCATTTCCATGAGAGGTAGTCATAACTGACTATGTCTCATGATTTGGATAGTTCACTTAGCACTCATTGCATTGGGTGATGCTCACATGGATGAAGAAGTGGGATTGAAACTAGTGAAATGAATCACATAGCATCAATGATCACTTCAGGGGCTTGCACCCAGTAACCAAGACTTCCCGGGAGGTCACCCATCCTAAATCGCTTCTAGCTCAAGCACACTTAACTGTGGAGTTTTCCCCGCAATCAATCCCACTTAGCTCGCTACCCCATTTTCAAAACCTCAATGAACTGATCATTCAACCAAAATTGTCTCATGCATGCATGAAATTCCAAATTCACAGTTGGAGTGGAAGAATTAAGGCTAATGTAAAATTATTTGTATACTACTGGAGTGTAAAAAATTTTGCATGCAGGCAGTTGATCAATCCTTGGGAGTTATACAAAGAAATAGGGACCTTTCCTATTGTTTAAGAGTTGTAATTTTCTCAGAATTGCGCAAGGAGATAGGAGGCTGGAGGAGGCATAAAGTGGATAAGTGTTGGGTAGAGGGTCTCATTCAATAGAGAGAACAATTATTCTTTTGTAGGTTTTGCTCAAAGCTAAAGCAAGCAATTGTAATAGTTTCTCTATTCAACTAATTAATGCAAAGAGGCTTGAGGGGTTTTTCGCAATTTGGTTCCCCTAGAAATCATTGTGTACTTCTGGTTTTTCTTGTTGCATGTTGTTCTAAATTGTTATTTACATTTCGTAGAATAGTAGAGTAGAATTGTGTCTCTTGTTTTTCAATTTGAAATCTTGAGCAATTGTAATTTCTATCAAATTTCTACATGACTAATGCTCCAACTACTTTCATGTGTTTGATGAATAGTGTGTTTCCTCCTTATATGGACAAGTTTGTGATAGTATTCATTGATGACATATTGATATATTCTAATAATGAGGAAGAGCATGCAAAACATCTTGGAACACTGTTAACACTATTGAGAGAGCATCAGTTGTATGCCAATCTTAGTAAGTGTAGTTTCATTCAAATAGAAGTTCCTTACTTGGGACAAGTGGTTTCTAAGGAAGGTATAGAAGTGGACCCATAAATTATTAGATCTATCATGGATTAGGAAAAACCTAAGAACGTAGATGAGGTTAGATCATTTATGGGATTAACAAGCTACTACAATACATTCATTAGGAACTTGTCACAGATTGCCTATCCTATTACATCTTTGCAGAGAAAAGGAAAGAGAATTTAATGGACAGAGGAATGTGCAGTTAGTTTTAAGAAGTTGAAGCAGTTTCTTACAAACACTTCATTTATAAATATTGTAGATCTTGATAAAGAGTTTGCTGTATGTATAAATTATTGTAAGAGGGGACTTGGTGGAGTCCTGATGCAAGAGGGACAAATGGTATGCTACGAGCCAAGGAAATTGATTGAGCA
>APFE031322147.1:1440-17342 GCA_000404065.3 Pinus taeda
TCTTTTTTTAATTTATTTACTTATATTTTTTTTTGGTTAATTTTTTTAATGGCCAAAGGTCAACTAGCCAATTGGGGAAGCGAATTTTCATTTAATTTTAATTTTAATGGTCAAAGGCCTAGAAAAATGGAGAAAAGGAGAAACTCCCAAATTCTGAGCAAAATGCTTCAATTGTACGGCAACACAGTTGACGAATTTCAATAGCCAAGGCCCTGGATCGGAGAACGAGCTCTGTGCACCGGTTAAGCAACCTAGAGGACCGAACTGCTTTGATACCAAATGAAGCGAACAAAGTTCCTTCTACAAATTAATTACTCCAAAAGACTTGGAATATCAAGATATCCATGAGGATACAAATATTATATATTAAATGTATGAATAAGAATGAGAATTATTTACAATGAGAACGAGAGGTTTCTTATATATTAGGCAAGTGTCTCTTCATGAAGAGTCATGTCCTATTAGACATGCCTTTTCAGCCTAATGACTAGCTTAACTAATCATTATTTATGATTTTTATTATTTACAATTATTATACATTATCTATATATATTTTATTCGTTACGTTGCCTCCTTCCTCAAAAAGATTTGTCCTCAAAGCTTGTCGATGAAAGGAGGCGATGTAACGAATAAAATATATATAAATAATTTATAATAATTGTACTTGATGGTTGGCAGCATAAGTACCTAAAGTTCGTAGCCATTGGATACCTAAAACTACATCTACTCCTCCTAACGATACTGTGAAGAACGGAGACTCTAAATTAAAGTCTTGAATCTGCAATTTGACTTTATGGCATTTCCCTACCTTTCCAATCTTCTTACCGTCAGCTACCATCACTTTCATGTTTGGTAAGGGAAATGAAAAAATATTGAGTCTCTTTGCCACGGTTGCATCTAAAAAATTGTGTGTGCTACCAGAGTCGATGAGAACCACTACGTTGTTCTTCTTTATGTGTCCTTTTAACTTTAAGGTCTGAGGTTGTGATATACCTGTCATAGCTGATAATGACACTTGCGGAATACTTCCGTCATCTAATTCTAGTGAGAATTTTGGGGCATCTTCTGTTTCTTCTATGTCAGAATCTTCACTGTTTGAATCATTGGTTGCTTCACAATTATATAGGTTCTTTGGTTCTTTTCCGTTAGCACATCTATGTTTGGGGTCCCACTTCTCACCACATTAGATTTTTCATCTTCACAACGATGTGGTGGAATATATCTTGTATTGTTTGAGTCCACATACTGGGGTATTCTTCGTCTTGAATATGTTTTTTCCGATTTTGACCAAAATATTTGTTCGAATTTCTTTTCGGCTGTTTTTGCTTTTCGTCGTGCTACTTCTATTGATGTAATGTCATGCATCTCAAGTTCTACTTGTAAATGGGTTTTGAGTCCCGAGACGTATGATTGAATTAGACGAGATTCTGATAACCCAGGTACTCGTGTTATTAAGGTCTTCCATTCTTGAGTGTATTCGTCCACACTTCCTTTTTGTCGTAATTTGATGAGTTTTGAAAAGAATTCTTCTTCCCTTACACCTTGGAATCTTTTAAAGAATGCATCCTTAAATTTTCTCCAACTAATGACGTGTGTTGTCTTTTTCCACCACATATACCAATTATATGCTTCCCCTTCCATTTTCATGGACGCGTGCTTGAGCTTTTTGTCATCATCATTGATGTCATATATCTCAAAGTATTCTTTTGCTTTATTTATCCATGCAACATTGTTTTTTTTCGTTTCCATCGAATTTAGGCATCTCAACTTTTGCCCTTTGTTGGTATGTTGCTAATGGTTGAGCGAAAAAGGGGTGTTGATTGGTAAAGGTATCCCAGAGTTGCTTGTTTGTAAGAGTTGTGTTACTCATTTCTTGGTGGGGTGTCGCTGATTTTTTTGGGGATTTAGCTTTTTCATGAGAGTCTGTTGACTTCATTGAATCTGATGAGTTGTGCTCTTGATTTTCTTGATTTTCTTGTAGTAGTTGTGCGGGTGTATAATTCGTCTTTTTACACAGAAGTTTCAGCAATGTTAAGGTCTCTTTGAGATCTACTTTTGTTTGGACACGGTGATTTTCCATCCTTATTTCTATTCGATTTGTTGTATCCTGAAGACTTTTGATATTGTTAGCCTGCCCTTCAAGCTTGATCTGGAATTCATCTAATCTTTCACTGACCTCATCATGGTTGTTATTTATCTTATGCTCCGTGTCAACCAATTTTTTTTGGAAATCAGCCATTGTCATTGCCATTGAGCGGGTTTGTGGGGGCGTGTATTTATCTGCCAGCTTAATTTTTTTTTAAATTAATTAATTAAAATAATTTTAATTAATTAAATTAACGTTATATTATATATATATATATATATATATATATATATATATATAATATATATATATTATTATATACTTATAACTTATAATTCAATTAAAGTCATGTATATAATATAACATATATAGATAATTATATTATATATTATATATATTATATATAAATAAACGTTATATATATAATTTTGACATTATAAGTATATCATATATATCTACCGCTGACAGTCACGCCTGTTGGTAGGCCACCTCTAGTTTGACCGTTCAAAAGTAAAACCCTTAAGCGGATATCACTGCAGCAATTATTCCGAGTAACACTTTTCATATAATAAAGATGCAATAGGCTCCTTGTCTTCTGAGCATTCTGATATATGCTTATTGAGTGTATGTATACAACAAAACTTTTAAGTATTACTAGGAGCACACAAGCAATATTGATGTAGGGCAAGTGGGGCCTTGCAAATGTGTCTGCTATGTGAAATGGTTTCAATATATTTTTTGAAAGTGATTCTTTATCATTACATACAAAGAATTACTGACTGTCTGCTTTCACAGACTCTGCCACCCACGGAGGGTCAACCTTTTGGGAATGGTCAATCTTAAGTTTGGCTAAGATGCCATGACCAAGGGTTAACTGTTCCACCAAATCACCAGAACCCAAACTGCACTGCTGGGAGTGGGTTGACCTATATTGGGAACCTGGTGAGATGCGTAACAAAATATCATCCTTTACATTGACCCAATGCTCTATTGGCAGGTCTAATGGTATTAGGATTGTTGCCCATTGGTAACCTTAGTTAACTTGCGTTCTTTTAAAACTTTCTTCTGTCCATTTAACAGAAAGATTCACGTTATGGTGGGTATTCAAGTTTCAAATTATCAAAATTTTTATCTTATCATGTAATTTTCCCTGTATATGGTTCATTCTTTTTAATTTGTTGCTTTGTAACATGTTTTCATTTTTCTCCTTTTCAAAAAGATCAAAGTGAATTCTACCCCCCTGTTTTATCAGGCTACCAGATATTAACATTTTATTTGCTGTGTTGGCAGGATCCCAAATTTTTGAAATTCTTAAAAGAACACGAAAAGGAACTTCTTCAATTCAATCATGAATATAACACTGTATGTCCTAGCCTTGCAGTCCTGATCACATTCAATAATATTCCTATGTCAGTTCTACTTAAGCATGATTTTCTTTTAAACTGCCAGGCGTGGGGGCTAATTTTTTCTGTAGAATGTTCTGACATTCAATATGTAAAATAGGACTCTGAAGAAGACAATGAGAATCTCAAGGAAGGTTTTCTGAAGCCTGGTCAACTAGAAAAGAGTGACAACAAAAGTTTGAAGCCTTCATCAGAAAAGGTCCTCACAGCTGCTCATGTTGATGCTTGGTGTCAAGAAATAAAGGAACGACAAAACATAGGAGCTCTTCGTTGCCTCCTGCAAGCTTTTAGAACTGCATGTCACTACGGGGATGGGGGAAGATACGACTCTCTTTCAATTTTGACAATTGTAAACAGCAATACTTTTAACACAATCATGATATCAGTTCTTGGTGAGATTGATGGTATATTCAGGAAATTGCTGCGAATGCCTCTGTCAGGTGGAAAGAAGGAGGCAATTTTAGAAATGAAAGACACTCCACGATGGAAGGACCTTGAGGGTCTCATCAAGTCATATTTTGTCAGCACTCTTCATGTTCTGAGCCAAATGACTGATAATGAATTGATTTCATTTACACTTCAACGCTTAAGATGTTCAATTATTTTTTTGGCAGCATTTCCTGTTTATTTACGCAAAATTTTAAAGGTAAGATTTGTTTCCTTAATCACATAGGAAATAGTCTTCAGAAGTGCATGTTGTCACCTGTGTAATGTCTTTTTTATTGAAATTTATTGCAGGTTGTACTTCACTTCTGGGGTAGTGGCGGAAGACCGCTCTCTGTTGTATCTTTCTTATTTATTCAAGATATGGTGCTTCATTTGGGTTCTGATTGTTTTGACTATTGCCTGAAAAGTATCTACAAGATTTTTGCAGTAAACTGCAAACTTGTCAACACAGCAAACCTTCAACAGATTGAGTTCCTAAAGAACTGTGTTGTGGAACTCTATGGAGTGGACTTATCAAATGCTTATCAGCATGTATTTACATTCATTAATCAGTTGGGAATGGTTTTACGGCATGCTCTCACATCAAATACCAAGGTGAGCTCTCTGTTAATGTTCTACATCAACAATGTTAACAGAGGTGCATTATTAAATAGATTATAAAATGTATTGTGTACAGGTACAAGAAATTTGTTGGCATATGGCACACCCGTGCATCAAGGTGCAAATGTGGACACCTATGGACAGAAACATGCAAACTGTACCTGGGGCTTATCTCCATTTTCTTAATAGTGTGATAATTGTCTTAAGAAAAGACACAACACTTTAATTAGGTCAGACTATATCCTTGAAAATCATCAAGACAATAATCTAGTTGGCTTTGCATCAGTTTGTCCTAGTATCCACTAGTGTTGTACCACTTGCAATTAGCTTGTCTATAGGGAGGTGACCAGCTCTAAGGTGGGGGTCTGATCCCGACCATTGTCAATATGGCTTTGGTCTTAGAATGAAGGGATCTGGGAAACTGTGGAAACTGTACTCTTGGGTCATAGCTCTAATTCTTCTCTTTATTCCTGTTCTTATCTATATAATAAATGGCTCTATCTTTTGGGACCCTGTTAATGATACAGCTGGTTGCTTCACTGCAATCAGTGAACTCTTCAAGCTTGCTTAACTCAAATTGAGGTTTGTGTGTCTGGAATGCTGTAATAGCATAGCACAGTTGGGCAATATCAATGTTGCAAAAAATTATCGAAGTTCTGATTTTTCTTAGTTTTTCAGGTTGCCAGTTTTTGTGAGTTTTTCAGATCCAATTTTATGCTTTGCAATATTTTCTCCAATATTTCCGATAAGTTTCTTTCCAGACACTAAGCTATTTATTCCCCAAAATGATATTTGTAACACTGGATACAGCTAATATCACATATTTTGTTGGGAATGGTGGAACTTGTAGGGTTAGATCCAAGTTATAGCATATATATGCTTCTAGAAAAAAACCAGTATGCATTGTTTGGCATGCAAACTAAAAAGAAGCAGAGCCTACATCCGCATTATAATAGAACACATGTTCAATTAAATAAGTGAAGCAACTGTTGAAGTTTGTAGCTTGGGAGGGTACTTATGCATAGGGGTGTAGAAGTTGCCCATATTTCAACTTAGAATCTTTGCTTTTGTAACTTAGCCTAAGTTTAACTTTAGGAAAAAACACATAATTATATGTTGGCTTATTGAGCTAAAAAAAAAATTAGATAAAGTAAATTATTTACTTTAGTGATTAAGTTTAATCTTTGCCGTCAATCTCAAGTGAGGTGAGATTTAATCTTGACCGTCCATCAATTTGAGATTAGGGTTAGGGTTAGGATTAGGGTTTTGGCTCAATGTAAAGTTATAAAGGTAAGGCTAAGGTGAGGAGAAGACACAACATCATCACAAGATTGAGAGAGGTTTCTCAGTGAGGGTGGGTGGGGTACAAGAGAGTATAGAGAGGCTGGAGATCCAGATATGCGAGAGAGAACAGATCTGTTGGATGAAATCCAAAGTTTTGTACTCTATATTTTCTTAGTTGGACCATTATCCCAGGACAAGAACCCAAGTAAGTTCTGTGATTAATTTATTAATAAAGAACTATTGATTGGGCATAAATCTATTTATGTGTATGTGATTTAGATAGAGTAATTTTGATTCTGCTAAATATTTTTGGTTAGGAAATTAGCCATGTATTTGTTCAATTAATAATTGCTGGGAAGTGAATACCAGGCGTTGGTTTCAATAAATTCCAACATGGTATCAGAGCGCCAACTCTGAATCAATCTCAGAATCACAGGTGCTAGGTTTGTATCAGATTGCCAGAGCTAGGTTGGCTAGGATCATATGAGTTGGAATTTTTTTAGAGTCGAGAGGAATTTTCTTTTTTACGGGCATTTTTTTTTTTGAGTCAAAAAATAAAAAAGGACGATTCAAAAAGAAAAAAGAAAAAGAAGAAAGAGCGCCCATTTTTTTTTGAAAAGAGAAAAAAGAAAAAAATAATAAAAAAGGGGTATTGACGTGCGTTGCCAACAACCCAGCCAACTGTCACTGGTGGGCTAGGGCCACCAGTTGCTGGTAGCAACTGCTAGGTTGGTCGACCAACCAACCACAATAGCGGTATCAACGTGAGCGACAAGAGGACCTGCCGTCAAGAGTTTGGAAAACTTGACCTGCACCCTGACAATGAATCGACGTAGTGTTGAAGTTCGGTATCGAGGGGTCGACAGGCACATCAAGCCGCACCAACTTTGCAGATAGGTCGTGCTTGTTGAGGTGGTCGAAGTAAGCTGAAGGACAGGGTCGAGTTGATGTGATTCGAGGAGCCAGCCAGATGGTTTGCACAAAGGTAATCCCAACTGTCGTGAGTTGTGGTCGGCCAACAAGGTATAGGTGGACCAGGGATTTAGAAGAGTCTTGAGAGGTGGCGTAGAAAAAATTGCGTCGATTGCTGCTTTGATAGGGTGTGGCTGGGTGTACACGAGAGAAAACCAGGCTAAGAGTGGCTAGGACCGAAGAGGCAGCAACGTGGGTCAACACCTGCAGATTTTTTTTTTTTGCCACGGAATGGAGAAGCCGTCATGGGTTGCAGAGGAGACTAGCCAGAGGTTTTTATGTGCAAGTGTGTTTGGCCGAGACCCAACCTCTAGTCGCAGGTCACAACCAAAAGCTGCTAGACCAAATTCTGTTAGTTTTTGTAGCATCGGATGTGTTCTAGCCGCAAGATTTGGTATTGAGGCTAGAATACATGTATTCTCCAATACCCAGAAATCGTTTATGGAAATTCCACCTAGAAACGATTTAATTAGATTTATTAGTCAATTTTTAATATTTCTTAAGCCTAAACTTAGGAAATATGATTAATTAATCAGAATTAATTAAGTCATGGTGAGAATGTTCTAGAAAAGTATATGGATCGATTTCTAGTTAATCCTATCCATCGATTAAGATTTAATCGTGGCTGTTGAAGTCTTAACGAAGGATTATAAGAAGAAACCGATGGGGCTTAGAGAGGGCACACCAAATCAGTTGAGCATTCGATATTATTGGGAAATCGATCTCCAGAGTAGCAACATTCAGTTGTCGGAGGTGATTCAGTGAGATCGAAGTAGTTAGAGAGGGGTAAAGACAGTGAAGCTGGAGGAAGGATTCTAGATCAAGTGAGTGCATTTGCAGAGAGACAGAAGAGCCACAGAGAGGCTAACGCAGAGCAACGCAGTAGCCTCTAGAGGCAAAGTCAATTTGCTGGGAGAGATTGACATTTTCAATTCCAGAGGTCGGGAATGAGTCCCAAGAGTGCTAGAGAAGTGTCTTTCTGGTCAGCAAAAGGCAAAACGACTTCATCAGAGTCTAGTCCGATGCAAGCTGTCTAGTTAGCTATGCAGAGCAGCGTTGAGGTTGACACAGAGCTTCAAGAGGCCAAAATTCTGAAGGCAAGTTGTGTTGGGAGATTGCCTATGGGTTGAGGAAAATTCCTCTCCAGATTTTTGCCAATACTTCTTTGTAGGATTGCCAATTTCGACATCCAGTTGTACTCAGATTATTTCATGGCTGCTTAATGATAAAATCCTTAGCTACTGCACCGATTTTCCCAAGTTGGGTTTTTCACGGGACATTTGTCCAAAAATAAATGTGTTGTTTTATGTGTGTGAGCTAGCATTTCTTCTAGCGCTTATTCTTCCACAATTTTATTTGTGTAGTTTGCAGTGTGAGTTATTCAGTATTTGCTGTAGGAAACAATAAATAAATTGTTAAATTTAATTAACAATTAGGATAATAATTTCCAGTTGTTGCAATAGGATTCAGGTTTTTTGATTTTTCACAAGTTTGTTGTGATGGTTTGAAGCTATTAGGAGGATGTGTGCAGTGTGGTCAAGCCAGGCAGAGAGACAACCTGTGTAGGGAGCTGTTAGATTGATTGTTGAGTGAAAGTCCAACAAAAAAGACAATCGACCCACCATAGGAACCAAGGGTTTGTTGTGTGGGTTTGAAGGTCTGCAGGAACAATCATCAGGAGTATGGTTGAGGATAGGTTGAGCAACTGTAGACATCTTGGGGTGTGTCGCAGGTTGATAGAAAAGAGGTGGCAAGATTGTTGTCAAACGAAAGCTAGGGATGGTTGCAGGGGATCGTGTGCGAGTAGGGTGCTACGATGGGCATAATTGGAAAACCTTCGAGATGTAGTGGCTAGCAAGAGTCGCTTGGTAGGGGATTTGCTGCGACAGGCATGGGCTAGTAGTTGTTGGCAGAGCTGGTAGTAACCAACAACAGGTATGAAGGGACAGTTCCAACAACCAACAAGATTGGTGGAGGTCAACCCTTAGAGGGAGAGAGGGAGACCGTACTAATTGGGGAATTGGCACCATAATTCGTGGGTATCTCAAAGGACCGAGACAAACCCACAACCATGCTAGATGGACTTAGCACAAGATTGTGGCTAGTGGATAGTAGAGAATCCAGTCATAGAACAGGAATGAGGTTAGTGTTTTGTAGTATTTCAAAGACGGGCTCAGACTGCCATGTGAGTAGTGGAGCTAGCACCACACATGTAGTGAAGGGAGTTGGGTGTGTCAGATTTCTGCTAGAGTCAGGAGGATTTCTAGAGGTTACAGGGATGTTGTTTGTTCTAGGGTTTATGGTACACGCGCTCTTAGTATCAACCTTGGAGGATGATGGATATAAATTTTTGTTCCAGGATGGACAAGTGCTTTTATATTTAGAGGGAGCGATCATGGATGCAACTGTAATGTTTGGCATCAAACATGGGTAGGCAGATAGGTTGCTGGGACAACCAGTGGGTGTATCCGAGGAGATCTTGGATATAGGATCGATGTTAGTTATTGAGAGGGAACAAGTGGCTAGGTAAAGTGATTCTTCCATTATTGTCAGGAGACTCAATTGGTATGATATGACATTGATAGATGCTCAAGAGTAGGATCCTCGGAGCATGGCTGGATGTGACAGGTTCTTAGCTCAAGTTTTAGGTTAGGTAGCAGGACATGCTTCAAAGTTAGAGGGAGCAACAACAAATACTGAGATGGGTTTGGAGACAGATCCAGATGGAGGTTCTTCTAGAAGTAACTCCCTTGCTAAGAGTGAGTGTTGAAGTTTGTAGCTCGGGCAAGTACTTTGGCACAGGCCTTGTGTCTAGGCGTGTAGAAGTCTCCCACATTTCACCTTAGAATATTTGATGATGTAACTTAGCCTAAGTTTAACTTAGGAAAAATCACATAATTATATGCTTGCTTATTGAGCTAAAATAAAAAAACTTAGATAAAGTAAATTATTTACTTTAGTGGTTAAGTTTAATCTTAGACGTCGATCCCAAGTGAGGCGAGATCTAATCCCGACCGTCCATCACTTTGAGATTAGGGTTAGTGTTAGGATTAGGGTTTTGGATCAATGTAAAGTTATAAAGGTAAGGCTAAGGTGAGGAGAAGACACAAGAACAACACAAGATTGAGAGAGACTTCTCAATGAGCGTCTACTAGGTCCGAGAGAGCATAGAGAGGCTGGAGATCTAGATCTGAGAGAGAGAGAGTAGATCTGCTAGATCAGATTGGGAGTTTTGTAATCTGCATTTTCTCAATTGGCAATTATCCCAGGATGAGAGCCCAAGTAAGTTCTGTGATTAATTCATTAATGAAGAACCGTTGATTGGGCATGAATTTGTTTGTGTGTATGTGCTTCAGATCAAGAAATTTTGCTTCTACTAAATATTTTTGGTTAGGAACTTAGCCATGTATTCGTTCAATTAATAATTGTTGGGAATTGAATACTGGGCATTGGGTTCGATAAATTCTAACAACAACAATAGATGGGCAAATTTTTGTGGTCAATCCTATAGAGGTTAGGCCGAAGGGCATCAACAAGTAAATGCACTACAATTTCTTTCTTCATTACATAAGGCTTTTGGGATTTGAATGCCCAATCTTACTTCAATATTTATCCTATGGTGAAGTGCAAACAAGTAAATGGATTCTCTGGGGTTAAAAGAGTTGCCAAAAGTATATGGTTGAAGGGAGACTAGGAAAATGGCGTTCTGGTTGAGTTAAAAGAGCTCATAAAACTCATATTTCTTCAATGCCATGATTAATCGAAGTTCCTTAAGGGTATTGAACCTTATCTTGAATTAATGACCTACTAAAAATATTTGAACTCTTCAATATGATATTTAAACAAAAGCTTTTGAGGGCTGTAGACTATATGACCTCTCTAGGAGGTTGGAGATGGCCCCTAAAACTAATTAGATATGAGAAGTAGGACCTTTGAACATGATAGTGAATTTGGCAAACTACTATCCACAACTGCATATAATACCACTGAAACTGGCAAATGTTTAAAGTTTAAAACCATTGGTTATGGGTTGTAACAAGTGTTGCCCACCAAAAGTGGGTACCTTTGGGAGAGCCTTTTCTCCCATTCATCTTCTTCTAGATGGCAACCAACAACACTTGAGAGCCACCTTGTAGCTGATGTGATGTGCCACTTTATCTCCACCACCTATATCAATTATATGTTTCCTTGCCCATTTGTCAAGAGCATATGTTAGAAGGTGGGAAATCCTACTTAAAAGGTATGTTTTTCATTGTGCAAGTAGGTGCTCATGCTTGTTGTTCATTTGGGCACTTTGGGTATGGATTATCAGGTGACTTGGAAGAAGGAAGGGCTTTGATCGTGGTTTTGTTCCCTCACCTTAAATAGGGGATTAATCTTCAATCCTAGTCTTTTGGGATCTTCTCTATTGGCCTATGGCTTTAGGAAGGGCACTACTTTGGAAACCCTGATTTTGGTAGTGTGGTCCCGTTTTCCCGTTCCACATTTTTCACTCCTCTTCGCACATTACAAGCCCTATTTCATCATTCTCCTTCTCTGGGTTCACAGGGCACTATCACACTCCCTTTCCTTGTCTACAAATTTGGGTGGGGCCTGGAAGCGTTGTACTGGAGGTTGATGCAACTACAAGAAAGTTTAAAGCATATCATGACCACAAGCAAGAAACAAAAGAAAATTACAAAATGCAAAAGATGGTCGTGACATTAGATATAACACACGGGCAAAAGCCAAACATGAGCTCTACCCCTTATCATTACAGTCATCACCCTGGTTCCTAGGGCTCATGAGTGCCCCTTACATCATTAAAGGAACCCATGCATGTCCCAACCCCTCATGGGCGATTAACCGCCCCACCTTAAGGCGGTAATAACTTCTTTACATCGTTAACAACATGCTCTCATTCCCTAGAGCTTCGAGCAATAATACAAAGAAAAATCAAGGAAAAGCAAAAGGCAAGTAAAGAGGTGCGAAAAAACAAAGGTTGGGGTAACTCATGTAACCATGATTTCCCCCTCCTCACATCTGTATGCCCAATATGTGGGCATCCCTCATCATTGCTATCTTCGTACCCATGGCATTTGGCCTTCAGAGTCCCGTTTCCCCATCCATTCATCATCATTCACATGCCACCTATTAATTAAAGGATGTACTAGGGACATGTCTTTTCCTTTAGGAGTTGGGAACGCATAATAGGATCGTTTATTAGCCACTCCTACTTAAACTTGTTAATGAGAATCGATCTCCGGAGAAAAGGCAAGACTTCTGCGCAAATAGCCTTGTAGAATTGAAGTTGACTAGTTACTAATTTGTTCCTGTCTTATAATTTGGTGAAATCGAAAGAACAGTTCTCCATTTAGACATTGAAAACGAGAATTAATGATTTTTAGATCCGAAAGGGCTTAGGTTGTATAACCATAATGGAGTGGTTTGTCCATCTATCAAACCTGTGTATTAAATATGAGCACCACTGGACGCCAAATCTCGTTACCTAGTCAGGATCCATCACAAAGCAAAGTCACTGTTTCTTGGTATCAATTGAAATGTGTAGAGTCAATGTTTTGTAACGAGATCAAGCAGACACTTGGTGAGGAATTGATGGTTAATTGACTCACGCAAATAGAAATGTGTTTGAGTGTGTGTCAGTTGCAACCCTCCCTGCAGAGATTGCATTGGGGATGTATTAGCATTGGTGCCAACACAACGATCTTCGTGCAAGTTATATTATTATTAAACAACAATCCTTGACCAGCGTGGAGGAAAGGAATTGGATCAGATTAATTTTATCGTAGTTATCTGACGGGAACCTGCGAACAAGAGTGAAGGGTGGCTCCCCGGAGGTAGTATTACACAGATGGGAAGAGCTTGAAACCACTTGTAATGATGAGCTGACACCAAAGGCCAAACTTTGTAAGTAAGGAGGATGTGGCAGAGCGATGGATAGACCAATCAAGGGAACCGTGGGCTAGGTCATTTTAATGTCATTCTATTATCATAGTATTGTAGAGGTTGCAGGAATTTTGCCTTGTAGGGGATGTGTTCAAGGAGTATGATACAAAGCTCGACCTTGTAGCGGCCTTGCAGCCATTCCATCCCAAATTTCATCACAGGGAGCATTGGGAGAGTTGAATGCGATAATAGCATGGTCCCAATAGAAGGATGAAATGCGAATTTTTCAATATTAATCTAAAGTGGCAGTCCTCGTGCATGAACAAAGTATTGCCTCTTCCTTGGGAAGAGGTGAGAAGGGTGGACCTAATTCCATCGCAATGATTAGAGGAAACAATACCTGCGATTTGGAAGGGATTAAGTTCAGAGAAAAGGGGACCCAGGACACTGTGATGGCAATATGTAGTGGAAAGATCCAATTGCATCGCAAGGATCCTTTGTAACCTGCGATTGAGACATGAAATTGAATTAAGACACTGAAAGTATGAATTGACTCCAAAGGAATTTCCTACATAGAATAAATTGAGGGAGTGCTAAGCATAGAAAAGCAGACCTGGGAAGCATATGCGGGACAACCATTGGAAAGTGATTTAGGCCTGCATGACAGGAAAAATCCCCTCTTTTCTAAGTACTATAGAAGTTACCTAAGAGGATGTCAACAATGTGAGATCATTGTAATTTTCCTCAATACCATGATTAAGTTTTAAAATAACATGGTCAAGTTGGAATAGTCTTGGAATCCTTTAGATTTGAACTTTGAGTGGAATTATAGTGACAATCTATTGCATGGCAAGTCTTATGATATTTAAGTGAATTCTGTTGTGTCATCTTTACAATTTCAGACCAACCAAGCCATATGATCATGTGGCAGATTTCTTATGGGTTTAGATAACATACATCTAGAAAATCCAAATTACTGATGGCATACAACAAGAAGTTCCTTTGAATTCACATAAGTATATTCACAAGTTGTTAAATATATGACTAAGGTTTTAAAGAGTAAATGCCAACAACAATAAAGAAAGCCGTTATAATACTCACCTTGGACGAATATTAGATCTGGGAATAGTCCCAACAAAGTCTCGGCACTAAAATGCGACAACCCAAGATTAAATCTAATGCGAGGTCATGTTAATATTTTTATTTTTATTTTTCTGATGATGAAATAAGATTATCCCTCAACCATACTTAATTATGAGTGTGGGTAAAATCAATCCAAAATTATGACTACTCATTTAAATCTAATTACCCCCCCAAGTGGGTAACCCCCTAGGCGAAATTTTTTCCCATTCTAATAAGTTTGCTAGCTAGCAACGCTATAATGATCTATGCCCTCAAAGGCCCTCCATCCATGCTCCGTTCAGTGCTTTAAGACATCTAGCCTACTTATTAGATGAAGGTGGGTCATCCATTATAAGGTGCATTAACCTTTTTTGTAATCAAGTGCTTTCATTTAATGCCTAAGGGCATTCTAGTATGGATTATAGGTTGAATTGAATGATCAATTGCTTTTGGTTATATTCTTTTTCCCATGTTTCACCTTGGTGGTTATCCCCTGCCCCTAGTCCGATGCGACCTTTTTTGAGGCATTTCTTTCCATTATATAGGAGGGGAAGAAATAAGAGGCATTGATTGATGTTGTTTGTCCGTTGTAATTCATGCTTAACACTTTCTATTTGTCCCCTATATCCACATCCCATCTTCTAGTTGATTTCCATTTGTCACTAGTATTGGTTCCTTGTTTTCCTCGTTCTTGAGTAGGGACCTAGAAACTATTCGCTAGGAGGTTGATGCAACAAAAAGAGAAGAAAGAGCATGAGCCATAATTATAAAATGCAAAAATTTGGCTAGGGTATAATAAAGTATGTGGATAGAAGCCTAGCTTGAGCAAGTATGTGGATAGAATCCTAGCCTAACCTGAGCAAGTATGTGCATAAAAGCCTAGCCCTAATCCAATTCTTGGCTAATGCATGAGTAATCAAAATGAAAGGAACTTTGAATATCCCAACCTTGATGAACAATAAACCGCTTCATCTTTAAGGGTAATTGATGCATAAATAAAGCTTATTGCCAAAGCTATGCAAGAAAAAGAAAATGAATGAAGAAAAGGGTGCAAAAGAGGGTGGTAAAAATAGACCAAGAAAAGGGATAACTGAAGTCCCACGATTGCTCCCTCTTCACATTATACCGCTAAAGAATGATGGAATTTCATAGCTTGTGCAAAGACCGTGGCATCCTTCATGAAGTAAACCTCCACCATGCCACTGGCCACTTACATTTACTTATTGATGGATTGGCCTAGGAACTGTTCCTCCCCTTAGGGTCGAGAGCGCCTAACAGGGCCTTTGGAAAACCCTCCCATATCTAAGCATGGTAACTTGTTTGCAAACCCTAAGCTAGGAAGTCATGTGAAGATGATATTTGTGTGAAATACTTTGGTTCCTTTTGCATTAGATATAGCCCAGTGTGATACTCTTATGGTTAATTTACCTATTATGATGATCTCACTTGATTTTGAGGGTATCTTTTAGATGCTTGCTCCCAGTTACAACTCTCATCCCTTTTGAGACTTCTCCAACACTTCAGAGAGGATGTCCAACCCCACTTGATGACTGTTCATGGCCCCATAGCCAGGACATTGTCCTTGGGATATATCCAACTTTGATGATAACCTTCTCCTCTGCCCCTCTAGATCCTGGAACGTTGCACATTGAAGCTAGGATGTTGCCTAGAAAGAGGATGTACCCCAGAGACCATAGGATGCCCCCTGGTTGGCAGTGCACCTTCTTGATGGACGATGCCTTGTTTCTGGACTAGTTTGATGATGATGATGACATCATGCCCTATCCTTGTGACATCACCCTTATGAGGCTTGTAGTGATGAAGATGATGTGTTGATGAGGAGGATTTTGCTTGATTTGGTGAACATATTGTTGATGAGGAGACAAGTTTTGAGTGAGGAGCACTCTTTTGAGCTATCCATGACACATTTTGATGGGGATCTTGTTAGTTTTTGTCATAGTTTTAAAACTCCGACTCCGACTCCGACTCGGCCGAGGACCGACTCCGACTCCGACTCCGAAACGGTAATGACTCGGCCGGCTCGATTTCAATGACTCGGTCGTTGTAAAAAATACATTAAATATTTATTCTTTTTATAAAAA
>APFE031322152.1:0-59475 GCA_000404065.3 Pinus taeda
CTGACCGTAAAATCAGGAAAAGATTGCCGGTTTTTTGTCATTTCAAACTCGATATTGGAAATAAAATGACGTGTCCTTGATCGCTTTTTACTTTTCAGGTCAAAGACACTAACAATGAAAATATCCTTGATCGCAAGATCAAGCGGTTCTCCTAAATATTATTTTATACTTTTTCGGGCTTAGGAGACACAAATTTATGAAAAAAGTCCAATCTGGAGTCTTCTAAGTTTTTCAGACTCTCTAAATATGAAAAACGCCGAGTTTCTCCTATACTGGACTCGTTAAAATTTCACAGTAAAGGACCTGTTCTATTACAAACAGGGACGGACCACTCCTTCTTAGGGTTCGCATCAAAAACTAAGTTGGACTCATCCGAAGGATGAGCTTACAAACAAGCATATGTTATCCTCCTCAAGCTTGTAAAAATAAAGAGGTACTTGCCAGAAATGGTGGGGGAAAAGTGAGAAGAATGAGCCTATTTGATATCCTTTTGTCTCAGAAAAACCTTATTACCACTCTTGAACACGACACTTGTTCATTCACCTGGGTTGGGAAATCATTTGCCTCACAGTTGATCAAACCTCATTGACATTCTTCAGTCGAGTTCCGGGGATTAATTTTGAGTCATTTGTCACCAAGCCATCTGTTGTCTCATTATGTGTTCAAGAGGTCTGTAAACAAAACATTCAACTGCAAAATACCTATCATCCTTTTTATCATCCTTGAGTCAGTCCTTACAACAACATTTCTTCAACTTGAACTATGATTTCGTGTTGTGGGCTTGCCTGTGATGGGTCGCTTTCTATCGACATCAGCACATTATCTAGAGAGTTGGCTTAGAAATCGTCAGTGCCTTGAAGTCTGAATGCATCAATGGCAGGTTTCTCGCCTTCGACGTCAGTTTGTATCATTGACTTGCGATCAAAGGATTCCATGAAATGTTCGACATCGACTCATTCATTCACATCTCATGGATTGTGCTGGGTACTTTGAGAACCATTGACATCACTGGTGGTCTCTCCCATGCTTGTTAATAGTTTACATCATTGACTGGTAATCAAGTGGTTTCTACCATGTTCGACATCGACTCATTTATTCGCATGGCTAGAATCGTACCAATTCCGGAAGTAGAGATGAAGACCCTGGATCTAGTTTCCACCATCCAGGCTACAAGGAGTTTTGTATTCATTATATTGTAGACCAATTATAAGCAGATGGCTACGTCCATACTGTGTCTACACGAGTCTATGATTATGATGTATTATGAAATCATTCCTATATCAGAGTAGTTAGTCTGTTAGTTAAAGTTTTGATCTGAGTATGGGAATGCCTACCTCAGCGATGATATAATCTTAATACATGTATTTTTTGTTGAAAATTGCAGGTTCTAACCAGGCTCTCCACGAGATAATCCTTGAAATGATAAAGTACTTCACCCTTCCTAGATGATATAAAACCCTTATCTATTACAGGCTTCGCACTTTAGGGGGCAATCTGTTACACTGAAATTTGTCACCATGACTATCTGCAGTTAATATGGCTCCATCAATAGTCATATTATCCTCCTTGTCAAGCCCTATACCTCTACTCTTCATGTCAAACTTCAGAGAGAAAGTCATTAAAAACATGTTTATCTCTGGGTACGTAGGTTCTCTCTACCTTGCCTGCGTGTACGCACTCAAAACACACTGTACCTGCGTACGTGTACGCTCTGTAAGCTAAAGGTTGGGTGCGTACCCCTGTAAAGGTCAAAAGGCGCGAGTTTCATCTCTAAAAAGTTACTTGTGGTCACTTCTAGAGCCTTCTAGAAGAGTATTTGACGTGTATTGAGCGCCTCCAGATGGTTCATGCATCCCTATGATAGAGGAACTTATCCCATCAAGAGAGGAGCTACCCCATCCAAAAGAGGGAGTATCCCATTGATGTTGGAACTGAATAACTTCCTCTAGAACACTATAAATACAGGCATTGGGCCAAGGGAGGGGAGGTTGAAAGCTGAACATTCCAAAGGGTAGATGCTGCTGGAATTAGGACTTCCATTGTAAGCTTGTGAGGAGAGATTACCATCCTTTCTTGTTTCATTTGGAAGTGGGTGAGCTTGTCAAAGTAGAGGAAAACTCTTGCTGGACCCTGGGAGGAACTTGCACAACACCAAGGCTCAGGTTGTAATGGTTTCTTTTTTGTTTCCTTAATACAAATAAGTCCATTCTTCTCAATGATTTGTTGTTAATGAATTGTTTCATATACTCCTTGGTCTATATGTTGAATATGCTTTGTTTTATGGAATATTCAGGTGTTATGTAATCCTTTGATTGTTAGTGTATGCAGGTTTCAAAGTGAAGGAGGAGCTCATCTGGATCGACGACGCTGGACTACTGCAACAAGCGTTGGACTTGAGGTAAGATCGAAAAACACTTGGTTTCTCATAGAATAATGTATGTTTAGAGAAGGATTGCTCTTAATTGTCTTGTTTGTCACTAGAGAGTCTTAGACTCCTAGGGAGGTTAGTTTTTTCAGCAAATAACTCTTTCCACATGACAATTCATATTCTATCTTAGTCCTGATGATGGACCCTCTTTGGGGTTTGAAACATCAACAGAATAAACACAATACTGTGGATAATCCGGATCGTGCTACTCCAAAGATGATGTTATTATCAGACTTTTTGCTCTTTCTTTGCAAAGTAGAGTAAAGAGTTGGTTCAAGAATTTACCTAATGCAAGCATCTCAAATTTGCAACAGTTTGTCAAATTTTTCCTTGATAGATGGATATTCAAAGTCAATCTTCTTGTAATCATAGAAGAATATAATCAATTAAAAAGACAGTGAAATGAAACAATACAACAATTTTCTGACAAATTTAATCAACCTATTATTCAATGCCATCAAATATAAGACCTCCCCCTGATTCAACTCTTTTTCATTACCCAAGGGCATTTGATCCAGAGATAGAATTTCAGCTAAGAGAAAGAAACCCCTCAACACTAGAATAGATGCAAAACAATGCAGTGGATGTAGAAGTTAATCTGCAAATTAGAAGATAAAAGTTGAAAGCAGAAGCAGAGGAAAACAACACTGTAAAGGAAAAACTCGACATTTTGATGAAGAAAATAGAGGAAAGAATGCAGAAAGTCACCATGAAAGATGAATTTTTTGCTCAAAATCACCATGACACAATTATTTCACAAAAGGAAGAGGTTGAGAATCACGAACAAATTCCTACTAATTCCAACTACCATAGATCATAAGATAGATTCATAGAGAAATATGTGGAGGAGCAATCTCCCGATCTAATGTGTATGTTTGATGACATTACTTCTTTTGATGATTTGCCCAAATATGATCAGTATGATGATAATCATGTTCTTCAATTCCAAACTAAATTTATAGAGCAATTAGAAGCTTGTTTGGGGAAAGGAAATCTAGTTTCACCAGCTTGAAAATAGTGATCATCTTATCCATGTTAGTTATGAAAGTGAAGAAGAAAGTGCATAAAATTTGGAAATAAGTGAAGCTTCTTTGCCTCTTTGTTTTGAATCATTTCAGTTTTTAAAATAAATGTGGTATAACATCTCTAAAGAAAAGGATGAGCAGCTGTAGAAACCTATGAAGTTCCATTCAAACCTTTATGCAGTAAGTTGCAGCAATCCTTCCAAGTTCTTTATGATCCAATAGCTGATAGGTTGGATGATGAATGAAATCAGAATTTTTCTCCATTAACAGACTATGAGAGTCAAAATCAAGATGATAATGGTTTCACCAGACAGACATTTCAATCAATAGAAGTATCATCACAAAGCTCATCTGAAAGTCTGTAGGGTGTTAAAGATAAAAGTAACATTTTAGTTTCATGGCATGGAAGTTATCCAGAACATGTGTGCAGTTGGTCAAATTAGTTGAACAATAATGTATATATTTTGGAAGATCCTTTTGTACAGTTTTTAGAGTCTACAAAGGAAAGTAAGTATTTCCTTATCTTCTCATTGGTTGACAAGGTTATATTTGGCTTTAGAACCTCAGTTTTAATCACAAACAAGCCCAAGCAGCAAAATCCATCAATGTATGTAATGCTTGAGTGGTTGCATTGGTTGTTTCATTTTATCTAACTAGTAGTCAGAAAACTGATTAGAGTAAGTAGGTAGCATTTCAGTTTGAATAAATTCAATTTTCAATATCAATGTTATGTTAGATCAGATTTCAGTTTGTAGAAAAGGGTGTATTTTCAATTCAAAAGTTTTAGTCACAGAGATTATACAATAGAGCATATACATGTGTGGGATTGGCCCAATGGACCAGGCTACTAGTCGATGGTGTTCTTGACATTTCACAAGGAAATGTCATCCTAGGTGGAGCCACTGTTAAGTTCCTATACCAATAGGAGTCATAATTTTGAATGACTAAGGTTAAGCCTTGTAATATTGTACATACCTTTGCTTTCTGTAAATGTTTTCCATATTATAAAAAATAAAAAATGTAAAGAGGGTATGTCCTAAAAGAAAAATCAAAGGAAAAAAGAATAAGAGAAGTTCAAAAATCAAAATATATGAACCCAAAAAACAAAAGAGACCATGAAAGTGTGCAAATCCAAATGCCACTACTATTTACTTTTATGCATAATAATAATTGTGTGCAACTTGTTATTCATGCCACAATCCATGGTAATCAAACTATTTAATCTTGGTTATTACATGCTTTGAATTTTATGTTTACAGATTAGAAAATAAAATCTGACCAAACAGTTTAATTTTGGTAGATCATACTTAGGTAGAGAAAATAAAAGGAGCTCATAAGCTTAATATGAGCCCTTGGATGATATAAGGTTAGAATTAGATAGATTTACTTTTCAAAATAAAAATAGATGAATAAGGATTTGCTAGCCTAAATGCACCCTAAGAAATGAAGAAAATATGTTAGAGGTAAGAAATGGGTAAGTATAAGAAAGGTTTTTGAACTACAAAGATACTTAGATCAAAGCACATACATTATGCTTATATACATCTTTCAACATGTATGGTCAACTATAAAGGCAAATACAAAGATTTACAAGTTCATATGATTAACTCCCCTCGTTCACTTTCCCCTTTACTTACTAATCTCTTGTCCACAAATAAGTTCTAGTACTTTGTATCCTAGAAGTCAAAGGGGCTCAGAGCATTTCTCTGACTTTTGGAGGGACCGGACCCTCGACTTAATGACTTATGGATGCAAGTACTAGAATCCCCTTCATAAACACATTCCCCTTTCATAAAAGTCATTTCCCCTCATTACCCTAAGAAAACCCCTTTTCCTAAGGTTAAACACTTTTTACCTAGGAAAAACAATACCCCCCCATGTAAATCCCTTTCGCACATAAAACCCACTAAAAGCTTTTTATCCTAAGTATAAATCAAAATGCGCAATCGCATACACTTTACCCCTTTTACTTAGGAAAACCCACTCCACCATCGCTTTCATATTAATTCTTAACATTATTATATAAATCCCGACATTAACCCTTTTCCCGTATAATAATTAAATCCCTAAATAAATATCCCAACCCCTAGTTTAGTTATAAACTATACACTTTACCCCATATCCTGACATAAGTAATTAATCCCGGCAGTTAATCCCGCAACAACCTCACCCGACTCCCTAAACACAAGATTAAGCCTAGCCCGATCACTTTAAACCTGCAATTAAAGCCTAAGCTAATCCCAAACTGCTATGATTAAACCCTTAGGCCCCCATCAACTCCCATTCATTCCCCCCGCATAGCTCTCCCACCCGACTACCATCAAATCATAATCCCACAGATCCAATGGCTTGAAGCTATATTGGTCACACTCGATGAACTGCCTTTACCCACCCGATAAGGTGGTTTTCCCCCTACCCCTGATGGCTATGTGTCAAGCCTCGATGCACATCGGGTGACCCCTCCTCAAAACCACCCACGCCTAAAAGCGGTACGATGACTCTCAAAATCGCCTCCCCGTCATTCCGATAAACTGCTCATCCTCCATAAAATATGAATTTTGCACCATTTTTTAAAATACGTGTTAAAGTTATAAACCCCAAGAACCCATGTTTTCTCGCCTTTCGCCCGTTTTACTGTGTAAACCTATGAAACCCTTCATCGCCACCCTAAGCCTCTATGATGTGATTTCCCCTCCAATTCCGTCCAAAACGCTGCCACGACCCCTTTCCCAAGCATTCCCGTGCCAGAGAGCCATCAAGCGCCCTTCATGCAGACTGATGTTTTATTAAATATTATTGAATTTTTCAGGTTATCAGACTAAGATCAGAGCTTGGATAAACAATTATGATACTAGTTAAAGAACATGTTTACTCCAAGACTTGACCAAGAAACCTGTTAAAATACCATATTCAGAAGAAGAAGACTAGTTATACAAGGAACGAAGATGAATACCAATACACACAGAACTGAGAAGAAGACAGTTATACAGAGAAGTGACAGTTCAGAATAGAGGAGACATACTAGAGATGCATTCAGAAACTTGATCAATATCCACTTCCGATGCTGAGACACATACAAAACATAAAAATTTACTGTTGAAAAACACAATAAAAGGTAAACCCTGCAGTAAAAGCAAGAAACATAGTAAAGGATAAAGACGAGTCATCAGAGTGAAAGAGTATTAGTTACAGAGAGTATTAGATAAAAGACAGAAGTAACCAAAGCCTCCAACGTGATGAATTCAACAACAAAGAGCATAAAGAGCTAAAAGCAAACCATAATAGCCAGCAACACCATAATAAAAGGGACAGCATGAAGTAGTTCATTAGCTGCCTCTATCTTCTTGTGAGAAGATATTTTCTATTTCCTAGATTAAATCTCAAGTTAGTTTGAGATATTTGTAATAACACCTTAGTATAAATACTTCATAATTTGAAGTATGTAGGGTGGATTCTTAGACATTTCTATAGACTTCTTGATTGAAAGACTCTAAAACCTATTGGAGCATTGATTGAGCCAACAAGCCAGATTGATGAATAAAGACCCGATATTTCAAAGGATTCATGTGCAGAGTGAATTGTAGACAATTATTTTCTCACGTCGTTGTTATCTCTTAAAGTTTTCCATATTGTTTATCTAAATCTGAATGCCATAACTGGAAGTGTTATATCATAACTTGTTTAATTACACTCTGCTATAACAGTTAGGCAAATATATGTTTTCTATAGATAATCTAAGTTAAGGAATTCTTAATTGCCCTTTGTTTCTGATTGCCTTCTGTTCCTCGTTTCAATCTTGATCTGAGAATTCTTAATTTCTCTCTCACCCTGGTTAAAACCTTTTCCACCCCTCTAGCCTAAAGACCTACACTTTACTCTGTTATCTTTCCCTTTGAACATTCCCTTTAATGATTTGATCTAGTTTTGTTGCCCTTATTTTAACTCCATATGCCCAATGGTCTAAAGACATCATTCTATCCATTTGTTTAAAGAACCCCACCACCCAATCTTTAATACAAATCAAAACCCCCTTTTAATTTTTATAACTAGCCTAATATTCAAACAAACAAAGCTAAATCATATAGAGAGGGCCCTCTCTGAGCATTAGGAAGGCTAGGTCCTGATCTCCAAAAGTGGTTAGTGGTTACGTCGATGATCTCCTTCTTTAACCTTGGGAAATTACTGGGTGATGACAGACTGCAAGAAGAATCTTGAAGAAAAAATCGACATGAAAGATATGGGGTTGATGTATTATTTTCTAAGGTTGGAAGTATGATAGAAGGATGGGGAGATATTCCTTGGACAAGGAAGTTATCTTACAGAGATTCTGAAGATATTTAGAATGCAATATTGTCAGCCAATGGTTGTAACCATGATCACCAACTAGAAGAAAATAGATTCATCAGGGGACAAGGAAGTGGACCCCACCTTTTACAAACAACTCATTGGGGTTGCTCATGTATCTAGTCAACACTAGGCCAACCATTTGCTTTGTTGTCAACACCCTTAGTCATTTCATGGTGGAATTGAAAAGGGTGCATTGGGCAACAACTAGGCACATTCTTAGATATGTTTGTGGAACAGTGGGATATGCATCAGAATACACCCGAGAAGATGACATCAAATTGAATGGATTCACAGATGCAGATTGGGTAGGTAGTTCAGTAGATCGGAAAATTACCTCCAAGTATTGCTTCAGTGTTGGATCAGGAATGATCTCTTGGTGTAGTAGGAAGAAGAAGTTGGTAGCTTTAAGCTCAGCAGAAGCATAATATATGGAAGCTAGCGCAACTACGTGCAAAGTTATATGGCTTAGAAAATTAATTGTGAGTCTGTTCAGGAAAAGGATCGAGGCGAAAAATATTTTTTGTGATAATTAGAGTTGTATTAAACTCTCTAAGGATCCATTATTTCATGATCGATCGAAACACATTGATATCAGATGTCACTTTATCAGAGACTATGTTCAGCGTGGGGCAGTACAGTTGCAGTATGTCTCCATAGGAAATCAGGTGGCAGATGTACTCACAAAATCTTTAGGAAGAGCTAAGTTCATCCAATTTAGGGAGTAGATGGGTATGCTATAGAATTCGTTTCAATAGCACAAACATATGGTTTCTCAGTTGCAGTAGTAGAAAGTTGCAATACATATGTAGTGTTGGCAGTGGCGGAGTTAGCAATAGTATGGATGCAACATATGCACAGTAGTTGGTGGGAAGTGATGTCATACATCAGTATCGCAGAGGGAGATGTTACATAATAGGTTGATGCTTCAACAGGCTGCATTACTAGAGCACATTCCTCACTAAGAGGGAGTGTTGATTTTTGGTAGCATCAGATGTGCTCTAAGCCTCAAAATATGTAGGCAGGCTTGGACACATGTTTTCCACGATACCGAGAAATCGTTTTGGGAAATTCCACTTGGAGATATTTTTATTAAAATAATTAATTATTTTTAATGGAGGCCTAAGTCTAAACTTAGGGAATTAAAATAATTAAAGGGTATTAATCTAAACTGTGGGAAAAACTTCTAGAAGATGGATATTGAGTCCAAATGATTTGAGCTATTGATTAGAATCTTATCTAGGTCATTGGTTCTCAACTAGAGTATTATAATAAGGAATTCGATGGAAATTTGGAAAACATACTAGGAAGATACTCAGTTACCTGAGTAAAATCGATTTTCTCACTGGTCAAAGTTTGGCAAGAAGAAATCAATTCAAAGGGAGAGTTGCAGGTGAGGAGGAAAGAGAGGGTAGGAGCATCAATCGAGAGTGCAAGAGTAGAAGATGCAAAGCAGAGAAGGGACAACGCAAAAGTTGTGATGCAGAGGGACAACGCAGAGGTTGATGTTGGGACTGCACAGTCCCCATGCACAAGCAACACAATGAGAAGCAGAGGGGGAACCAAGTCCTCTCCTAGATCAGAATCTCGCTAGGAAGTGTGAGAGAATTATCAGTAAAATTCTCGCAAAGATTTATCTTCTATTATATTGGTTGTATCTTGTACATGAGATTTTTGTTCAATATTAATAAAGAAATCCTCATCTGTTGCACTGGTTTTCCCGCATTGGGTTTTCAGGGACAATTGTCCAAAAATAAATGTGTCATTGTGATTGTACTTGTGCTAGTATTTTTCCTTGCATTTATTTTTCGCAGTATTTTAATCGTGAAGGTTGTAATAGAATTTATTTCGGTATTTGTCATAGAAACATTGTGAATAACTTATTTCCTGAATAGTAAGTAGAAGAAATAATATCAGTAAGTCCAGTTGGATTTCTATCTAGAAATTTTCACACCGGGTTGGATTTTGTATTCATTAATACGAGGTTCTTTCCTTGGTATCTTATGTGAAAATGTATTGGTTTATATGTGGATTCTATGGCTGATGTATCCTGGATATTTCTGTTGTTATTATGTTGGTTATAAGCATGTATTATGATAGTGATGATGTATGGATCTCCTCATGTTTTGATTTTTAAATGAATGAACAATGTTTCTATGACCTAATAGATGATACTACAACTTGTGATATAAGGGAATAATGCTTCTTAGCAATTCTTAGATAAGTATGAGACCCATATGCTTAGATATGTTGTTTAAACTTGTATATTACATATTTGTGACATGTTTGAGGAAATTTTTGTCATGGCTAGTAGGGGTCCAGTCAAGTCCTTATTCAACTAATGGCATTTGTATCATTATTTTTTGTTATCTTTCAGTTGTGAAAGTGCCATGGAGTTTTGGTTAGTGACTTGGGCTTTGGACCTAAAAAATTGGCACAAATCCTAGAGTCGTAGGCACAGGATTGAGGAAAAAATTCCCCAAATGCACCCATCCCTTGTTGTGGGAGCGGCTGGAGCCTCCCAGATGCACCCTTGTCCATATCAAGGGAGCATACAAGGGTTTCGTGGTCTAAAAAATCAGTGGGGCCCAGGGACTAGTCATGGACATGACTAGGAAGGCTTCTGGGAGTCCTGTAGTAAGTATAGAAGGTATTTGTTTTGGGTTTCCATCGATTCCACTTCCTTAAGGTCACCTAGGAGGTTGAATCCCATTATAGTGGCCTCTCATAGCATATTTACCCTGATTGGTCGATTGCTTAGGTAGATGTGGGATGAGGGTGTTACATAGTGGTATTAGAGCATGGTTCACCCCTTGGGTTGGATGGGCAGTGTGATTTGGTCATGCATTCATGTCGATTGCACATGTGTTACTCATCCTTGTGGTCTATATTCTTGTTGCATATGTATGGTGATAGTCATGATTGTAGTGATGTTTCCATGTGAAAGTGAGGGTGTTGTCATGGAATGTGTTGTCATGAGTGTAGGATTGGTTACATGTTATTTATAATTGCATATTGTCGGTGTACATTGGTATGGTTGTTGTTTTCATGCATGAGGTCATGGTGTGTGGTTGATATGGTCATGCATTGATGACTAGACTCTAGCTAGAATGATGTTTATGTGTTGATATAACTATATTTTATATGTCTATATGTTGTTATGATTATGTTTGTACATGTATTAAGCTGATTTGGTTAATCTTGTAGATGAGATATCTTCCTCGTATTGTACTAAGGCACATTGGTTTATTGTGATTTGGTTTAGTTGACATAATATGCCTTGCAAGAAAGATATAAAAATTGACTAGCAAGATGGTAGACTTCAAAGATTCTCCTTGTCAATTAGATGAGCAGTGTGGTGTTGGGAACTCTTCCAATTTAGCATACACATTGAGAATCTTGAAGGAAGAAATACGGAGTTGTAAGGCGGACAATGACACAATCATGTAGGCATAAGAGAAACAAGGAGATGTTAATCCAACACTCCTTCAGAGTTTGTCAGAATTGCAATGATAGGGACCACCTCGGATCAGCCATGGGAAAGAGGGAAAAACTAATGAGGCATATGGGAGTAGGTATTATGGTGGTCACAAGTCGGATAGAGATGACACAGTGAGAGATCACATGTTGTTGGATACTCTAGATAAGAGAGGTGATGTACATAGGTACTACTCTAGTTTTGGTTCTGATAGGCATTACGATTGTCATCGTTATCATCCTTACAGGAGGAGTCATAAGGGATACTTTCCATATGAATTTAAGAAAGCAAAGCCACCTACTTTTGATGGAGAATTGAAGAAACCAGAAGATGCAAAGGCTTGGATACTTGGGATGATCAAGTTCTTTGAGTTGCATGAGTATACATAAAACATGAAGGCCATAATTTCTACCTTCAGCCAAAGAGGTAAATCAGATATATGGTGGGAAGATATGAAGTGGTTTAGAGATATCAGGATAGAGGAATTGAGTTAGCATGAGTTCAAGATGATTTTCAGGAAGAAGTACTTGTCAAAAAGGTACTACAATGATAAGGCCAAAGGATTCTATGAGCTAAAGATGGGATGAATGACAGATGAAGAGTACAAGACTAAGTTCCTATAGATATTGAGGTATGTATCGTATCTTAAACATGAGAAGGCTAAAGTTCAACAATTTGTTAGTGGTTTTCCATTAGATTTTATAGATCGGATTGAGTATGATGAGCCTCGTTCACTTGAGGAATTTATTGGGAAATTGAAGCATTGTTATGAGCATTTGAAGTGTAATAATGAATCTCAGCAAGGACGGAAAGTAAAAGATAAAGGTAAAGTTAAATGGTAGCCAAAAAGAACAAGGCCTCCGAATGTAGAAGAGAAATAAAATGTAGCACCACAAAATAAGTTCAATGCAGTTAGACAGGGACATGGGTCATAACAACAATATAGAGGTGATGTTATTGGGTAGTTGGAGTGTTAGATATGCAGTAAGGAGCATATCAAGAGAGATTGTTTGTAGAATCAGGGGGATAGGCCTCAAATATATAGTGCACATGAGGTGTAGATTGTTGGGGATGTTGGTCAAAGTGTTCCTCATATCTATGCAACACTGGATAATAGGAAGGCATATCGTCAAGCATCTTTCATTGAAATGGGCGGTAAGCTTTGTGATCAATTCGTTTCTATCTTGATTGACCATGAATCTAATTATATTTATGTTAGTCCTGACTTGGTGGATAAGTGTGCCTTGAATAAAGAAGTGCATGCAGAATCTTGGTTAGTTCAGTTGTCTACAGGTACAAAGAAAAGAGTTCATCATTGGGTAAGAGCTTGTGCATTTGATTAGAATGGCATGTCTACATCGGCACATCTAAATGTATTTCTGTTGGGATCATATAGTATGATCTTGGGTATGGATTGGTTATATATTCATAGGACCAAGGTGGATTGCTATGAGAAAGCCATTGAGTGCTTGGATGACAATGGGGAGCTAAGAATCTTACAAGGTAAAAAGAAAGCAACATCAGTAAGAATGTTGACAGCTCTATAGGTCAAGTGTAGTCGCAGGAAAGGGTGTGTGTTATTTGCAATGAATATTTCTCGTGAGAAAGGTAAGGAAGTTGAGGATGTGGATGTTTTGAGTAGGTACTCATTTCTTCAACAGTTTTAGGATGTGTTTCCCATAGAGATTTCAGAGTTTCCACCTCAAAGGGAAGTAGACTTTTCTATTGAGTTGGTACCAAGGGAAACATCAACATCAAAACCACCATACAGGATGAGCACTATAGAGTTTTTAGAGTTGAAGTTGCAGTTAAAGGAAACTCTTGACAAGGGATACATTGGGCCAAGTGTATCACATTGGGGCGCACCTGTATTGTTTGTAAATAAGAAGGATGGTACTCTTAGATTTTGCGTTGACTATAGGGAATTGAAAAAAGTGACAATCAAGAATAGGTATCCATTGTCGAGGATTGATGACTTATTTGATCAGCTAAAGGGAGCATCAATTTTCTCGAGGATGGATCTGAGATCCAAATATGATCAGGTACACATTAAAGAGGAGGAAATTTACAAGACAACTTTCCAAACCAAGTATGTGCATTATGAGTTTGTTGTAGTTTCATTCAGTTTGACTAATGCTCTAGCTACCTTTACGTTATTGATAAATAGTGTGTTACATCCTTATCTGGACAAGTTTGTTATTGTGTTCATTGAGGATATATTAGTATATTCTAAAAATGAAGAAGAGCATGTCGAGCATTTGACAACAATGTTGAGGTTGTTGAGAGAGCATCAGTTGTATGCTAAGCTCAGCAAGTGTAGTTTCTTTCAGAATAAGGTACATTACTTGGGACATGTTGTCTCCGAGGAGGGCATAACAATGGATCCAAAAAAGGTAAGAGATATCATGGAGTGGGAAGCTCCTAAAAATGTAGATGAGGTGAGATCCTTCATGGGGTTGGTAAGCTATTATAGGAGGTTCATCAGGAACTTCTCACTGATTTCTTATCCTATTACATTATTGCAAAGGAAAGGTAAGAAGTTTTAATGGACAAAGGAATGTGCAGCTATTTTCGAGCAACTTAAGCAGTTGTTGACACATGCTCCAATGTTAAAGATCGCATATCTAGACAAATAATTTGTAGTATGTATAGATGCTTGAAAGAGAAGACTTTGTGGAGTCCTTATGTAGGAAGGGTAGGTGGTGTGCTATGAGTCACAGAAACTGAATGAGCACGAGTAGAACTATATGACACATGATCTTGTATATGCATTGAAAAAGTGGAGGCACTATATTCTTGGCAGGGGGTTTTTATTGATGAGTGATCATAGTGGATTGAGGTATCTATTTAACAAACCGAATCCGAACTCTGGGCAAGCTAGATGGTTGGCCACGATCAATGAGTTTGCTTTTGAGATCAGATACATCAAAGGAAAGGAGAACAATGTCGCATATGTTCTTAGTAGGCAGATACAGGTAAATCATATAGAAACAATGAGTTCTTATGGGATAGATCTACAGGATAGGATCTTGCAGACAGGTCAGTGAGATGTCAGGTACATGGAGCATAGGCATAGGTTACGATAGAGTATAGGTACGGGTACAAGTGTACAAGTACAAGTATAGGTACAGGTGTACAGGATGTGGACTATTGTCTCACAGCAAATGGATTGATCAGATTTAGAGATAGGATATATGTGTGAGACAACAATGAGCTCAAGAAGGTGATATTGAGAGAGTTTCATGTGAAACCATATTCAAGTAACCCAAGATATCATTAGAAATTAACCGCAGTGAAGAAGTTTTGTTATTGGTCAAATCTGAAGAAGGATGTAGCAGATTCTATGGCTAGGTGCTTGGATTGTCAATGGGTGAAGGGAGAGTGTAAGCATCTAGGTGGACTGCTATAGCTAATTATGATTCCAGAATGGAAATGGGAGGTCATTTCCATGGATTTCATCACAGGTTTTCCCAAGACATCTAGACAACATGATTCCATCATGGTTCTTGTGGACATGTTGATAAAGGTTGTGCACTTCATTCCAGTGACGACTGCATATTCAGCTAGTGATGTGGCACAGGTGTTCATTAGAGATGCAGTTAGATTGCATGGTGTTCCAAAGAAGATTGTGTCAAACAGGGATCAAAACTTCACTTCCAAGTTCTGGAAGGAGTTGTTTACAGGTTTGGGCACATAGTTTGCCTTCAGTACAACTTATCATCCATAGACAGATGGATAGACTGGAAGTGTCAATAGGATATTGGAGGAAATTTTGATGATGTATGTGATGCATCAACAATGAAAGTGGGAAAAGTATCTTCCACTGGTAGAGTTCTCTTACAACAACGGGTATCAGAAATCTTTGAAGATGAGTCTGGTTAAGGCATTATATGGGTAGGTTTGCAATACTCCCATCAATTGGAGTGATCCAGTTAATAGGGTGTAGAATGGACTAGACATGTTGGCAGACATGGAGAAGAAAATGTATGTAATCAAGAAGAATTTGAAAGCAACACAGGATAGGCAGAAAAATTATGCAGATCGGAACAAGTTGTTTAAGGATTTTCAGGTTGGGGAATAGGTGTATTTGTGCATCAAACTAAAGAAGCATTCCTTGATTATTGGATCATGTGCCAAGTTAGCTCCTCAATTTTGTGGATCTTTCAAGATTCTTGAGAGGATTGGGTCAGTAACCTATCGAATTTCACTTCCTTTGACAGTAAAATTCCATGATGTTTTCCATGTGTGATTGCTTAAGAAGTATGTTAAATATGTTGATCATGTGGTCTGTATTGCAAGTGGAGCCAGATGGAGAATTCCTATCGGAACCTCAGTGTATATTGTAGAGAAAAGTGCTCATGCTTCAGAACCGAGCAATCAAGCTGGCTAAAGTGTAGTGGAAGCACTTTGAGCTCGATGAAGCTACATGGGAGATGGTAGATCAGATGCGGGCTATGTATCCTTCATTGTTTGCCGGTTGAGGCAAAGTAGTTTTGGTATGATGTTCTGTATAAGTTTTGGCATATGTTTGAGTGATGTTTTGATATATGTACATATGTATATGGATATAAATACCTCCATGATCAATTTTATAAAGCTCCAATAAGCACTATTTGTGCCATTTCATTATAATTTTCATGTTGTTATGTTGTCATGTTCGTCTTCTTCTCAGCAGGGTGATAATTTGATCCTGATTTAAACAGGAACACAGCAAATTATAGAGATAACCATAAACACAGAGATGCAGCGAAAATACTTCATTTCATTAATGTAAAATACTGAAATATGCTTACAAACAACAATGGAAATAAACCAGCTAGGGTGATGGTAGCTTATCTCTGAGAAGATATGTGGCGGCTACATGCCTTTGAACTGTGTTACAATGAGGCTTGAAGGCGTATTTATTATTGAGAAACAAGGAAAAACCCTAAAAATCCAAAAACCTAACCCTAGAAGATGAAATGCCAAACTGTGGGCCCCGTTTGGGTAAGTTGGTACATCAACTTCCCGGGGTCGTAACTTTGGCATATGATCTCCATTTCACACGTACAATATCTCGTTAGAAAGATCTATCCAAGAAATACAACTTTGTGAAGAGCAACATCGGTCCATGGACCCATGTTACTCCAAGATTTCCAAAAAAACGTCGTTTAGGGCCTCAAAACAGCTCCGAAAGTTCACGACCCGAAAAACTGCTAAAAATAGTAAATTGTGCTACAATTACAGAAACTAAAAAATTGAAAGAGACAATTGTGGGGGTCCAAGTAGGATAGATGGGTGGCCACCAACATCCACCTGGATCATTCCTCCCCCCTTAGGAAGCAATGGTCCTGTTGAAGCCCCGAAAATCAGGTCTACAACAAGGGGGATACCCACCCGGTCCAGACCTTGGTTAGCAGCTCCTTTTCCGTTTGGTATAGTGGGTCCGACTGGGGATATGGGACCAGTTTCCCAATTTATGTGTGTGTGTGCATTGAGAATTGATATTTCCTTTCTAATAATTTCTAAGTAAAATAATTTTATTCTAAATCTAATGTAATTGTAATCTAATGTACAGAAATATCTAATTCTAAAACTAACCCGGGATTTAATCTTTCAGTTATGCGATCTAAAATGTTTTCAAATGGTAATTGGTAATAAAGATCATTCAATTGCTATGAGAAAAGAATTCAATAAATATAAAACATTTTGTATAAAAAGTTAGATGAAATAGTTGTGGAAAACATATCACATAATAAGTTACTCATATATTAAGCATAAATAAATAGCTATCACCGTACAGAAGTGCCAAATGATAACTCAAGCATTCAAGCATTCATATATAAATAACTGAACATGAATATCACCTTAACACATAAGCAGAAATAGTTAAGAGATAAAAGTACCATTTATAACTAGTTCTACTCATGAGCTTCAGCAATAATGATCTATATCTGCTTAATCCAACATCCAGTAAGAGTACAAAAGTGCAACATCAGTAGTAGATATTAAACGCAAATATCAATAAATCTTGTTCCATTCATTCATCAAAACCTCCTCAAAGGGTGCAAAAGTGCATGTTCTAAGGACAAGTTTTTGACAAATTTCAGGACCCTTCTCTAAATGCACGGCAAGGGTTTAAATACTACTAGCTAAATCTAAAAATAATTTATTACAAAAATATAGGATGCAGTTTAAATGGCCGTCCTCATTTCAAGCAAAAATAAAGAAAAATTAAAACTAAAACTAAATCTAAAACTAAAGCTGGCAATTAACTATCTATGTATCTATTCCTTATAGTTGCAAGCATTTAGCATTTGCTTGAGGAGAGTTGGTTGGCTGACTTCCGACTTTAGCTGTCCTACGAAAATGGAATCGGCAAGTGTTGGCACCATATTCTTGGCAGAGTTAATGATACATTTGAGAGTCATGCACTGGCTGTGTGGTTTCACCAAGTATGTCCAGTAAGAATCCTAATTTAACTTGGTTAACCTTTTGATGGACTCTGCTCTCTCTTGAGCCTTCTATCTCCAGCTTGTCTGTAGGTGCTGTACATTTGGTAAATACCCTGGAGTGGTCTCTGATATTAGATTTTCCCTATGTAAATTTTCATTAATGTAGTCAATGACATCATTTGCTGTTGTGGCTGCTTCTTCTGCCGCTTGTTTTGCTTTCCTGATCTGTGCATCCCACTTGTTAAAAAGCATTTCTTTGTGGGTTTCATTGATTATGGATGCACCTGCCTTTTTCCCTTCCTTTAATTCCTGCCAAGCCAAATATTCAGTAACTCTTCTATCAATTAAATCATAATCATGTCACAAGTCCACGATTTGATTAGTAATTTTGTCACTTATCTCACAATAAGAGCTCCACTGCGATATTCTTTGGCATAATGTTTCTTGCTGCTGCAAGAGTTGATCATTTAAGGCAATGGATTATGTTACAAATTATGTAAGCTTGGGATCATCCTTGTGCATTTCTTGCATAACCTATAACTATTTTTCTCTGTTGATCAAGCTATTCTGGTATCTTAGCTGCATTTGTTGAAAATCCTGCTGTAATCTTTCAAGTTGTTTTTGTGCTTTGCTGTTGGCGCTAGCTTGTTGTAGTTGTTGCTGCAAAATCTATATTTGATCTTTTTTTTCTTTCAGTAATTGTTGTACCTCAGATGCTTTATCAATGGTCGCAGAAGCATATCCTCCTGTGATCTGAGATAATTTAGTGAGATTTTCAGTGGGATCAGTGGTAGGATCTTACCAAAGGATGTCTAATTGCACTGCATCATGGGAGAGCATTCTTTCCAATTTCCTTTTCTTTCTTTGTCTTCTCACCACTGCCTTATGTTGACGACTATAAAATACATCAAGAGGAGGAATTTCTTCTATTTTGAGCATAAGTTCAGAATATGGAGTAATGGAAATATGTTCCATTTCTGGGACATTGCTGATTGTCCCTGTGGATATATCATCCATTGTCTGTACATTACTTTCGGGTGTTTTTGTACTCTGTCCTTTAGTATTGATTAAGTCATTGAATGTCTCCCATTCTTTATCCAGCTCAATTCTGACTGGTGGTGGCTAGACGATGAGAGGGGGAGGATTTACTTATGGAGAGGTTAAAACCTGTTGTTCTGGGTGCTCCTTAGACTGTGCAGTATCCCTTACTAACCCTTTGCTTTTATTATGGTCACTCTGAGACCTTTTGGAGTGTTCTGATGTTTGTCTCCTAGACTTAGATTTAGACCTATCTGTGCTTGAACTTCCATTGAGATTGATACTGGGAGTTGGTTCCCTTATAGGTTCCAAGCGTAATTTATCCAAAGGGATGTTAGCTAACCTCCATTCTTTGTATATTTTGAACTCTTGAAACTTTGTTGGAGGAAATCACATTTGGGCCAAATGCAAAAATTCTTTAAAAATACTTTTCTATTGAAACATATCATCAAAAAGATCATCTTCTTTAGAAAACACTTTTATTTTGACTGCAGTAGTGAAATTCTTAATGATATCAGAAGGGTTGAACGATCTTCCTGGAAATTTGAATAATCGTAGACATAACATGTTATTTACTTCTTTGAATGCATGTCCTACATCAAATAGTGAAAAGGCCCCACAGACCACAGGAAATTGTAGCCAAATGGCCTTCTTCTTGTCCTTCAAATCTTTACTCATACCTCCTTCTCCGCAGGTCTGATAAGCAATCTCTTGTGCCAGTAGTTTATTAGGAACATATAAAGGTAAGACATGAGGGGAAGCGAGACTTCAAAATACCCTGACATATGTGAAAAGTTCTTCTCTGAACCATCTCGCGACAAGGAGCATATCGACCTCCGCTTCGGGAGAAAATCTTGGAGCGTCTTTATCATACAACATTTTGTACAGAGGTAACATGATTCCATGACAAATCTTGTAGAAATACAGAATGAACTTGGAATCCCATAATTCTTTGTGATAAATATGAATGGGTAAAGGGTCCTGAGTAGTCCATTTCCAGCCCATTAGAGGAAACTTGGAAATATAACAAATTGCATCCATAACATAAGCAGATAAGTAGAAAGGGAGATAAATCCTCTGAGTAGTAGTTCTTTTGGATCGGTAATTCAAAATGGTTGTGGCTAAATTTTTGGACAATATCTTATCCCAATCCACAATAGTAGCATTAGTGGTGGCATCTAATAATGGTAGCCATTCAGATGAAAAGCTTTCCAAAAAGTCTACAGAGCATAGCAACAGCAAAGCAATACGGGGAGGTTAGAGAACCAATACTATACATATTGTGCTTATCCTTTTTTAGTGGTTCGTCTCTTTTTGACCAGTCCTTGGTGCATTCTGCCAAATCTTCATTTTCTTTAGCAGACTTCTCCATGAATTGTTTGTTATAAGTCACTTGTGGCTCTAGTAGATGATACATGAGCCTCAAATCTTGTGGAGTGAATGAGCCAATGAGTCCTTGACCCTGAGTCTTAAATTGTTTGTTTGTGATATCAGCACTATCCAGTACCCATTTGACCATGTCTGGGTATGGAAGAATTTTGGGCATCGCTGCTATCTGGTGCAAGAATGAACATCATAGTTCTGTAATTGATGCTTCATAAGACCCATGTGAGCCTGCAGTAGCTGTAACCTCCATTATCCTGGGATTTTCCTCCTCGAGTAGACTGTACATGCCTTCCCAAGTAGTAATACCAGCATCTTTGTTACAGGTGGTGTTTGTGTACAAGGGCGTCATCTCTTTATCTTTAGAACTCAAAGCTTTACCTTTCTGAACACTTCTATGTATACTTATTTTCTCTTCACTCCTGCAGTTTACAAATGAGGCAAGAGTAATGATAAGGAAAAGGTGACGGGAAAGCTTTAAATGCCGAAAACATATAAAATATATCACCCTACGTAAAATGGCTCTTCGATCATATCAAAATAATACTTCATTAATGATTGCCAACTAACTCATTAATTAACATTAACACGCATAATTGGGCATCAGTTTATGGAAAAAGCTTTTTCGAACAATGAGCCTTGTAGATCTGCAATAAGGCGATTTTGCGATTTGCTTCACAATATCGCAGATCACAATATCGTTGTTTCATTGCGTGTGGCAATCATCCATTAACGTGTTTTCTGTGAAATGTGATTTGTGAGACTCGCTATCACATATCAGCAGTTTTGAGGTATTTCACCTTAAGTGATATTTGAGGCATGCGATGCGATGAGTATCTTTTAGTGCGTGATTTTGCATCGCTATTTCGCAATCTTAGAATTTCACTTGTAGGAAAGCATCCATTACCTTTTTATGATGCGACGCTCTTTATTGAGAAAGTGGATTTATTCGAACTTATCATAAAACTTAAGTCTTTTTAGATTTTTTGGGTATTCTCCTAAGTTTATGATAGTAAGTTTTATTCAAAAAGGGAATGCAAGCGCTAATTTTTTTTTGAATAAGGGTCCCCACTTATTTAGTATTAGTAATAAAACTTAAATAAAAAGGGGGGTTGTTTCTGGCCACAACAGGTCCCCATTGTGTTGAGTTCCTCCATCTGTTGAGCTTGGTCCCTAGTGAGCTGTTATGCAATATTGGATGTGTCCAATAATGGTCGGAAGCATGGTCAATGGTGGTACACATTGAATACTCGGTGAAAGCGAAGGAATGAGGGAATTCTGTGCTCCAAAGCATTGTTTCCCACAGCCTTGGTAATGGTGTAAGGACCATGTCGGCGTGGTCGGAGTTTCTGATGGGCTCTTGTAAGGCATTCTTTATGCAGAGGCAACCAGACTTTGTTGCCCACTTGAAGCTTGTGTGGTACCCCTGTGGGTGAAGAGAAGTTGTTCCTGTGTTCTCTCATGACCGTATCCCTTTGCTGCTACTGCTACGTGGAGGAACCCTTCGCAGGGGTCATGGATGTGGTGATGATCTTCCCCTTACTTTGGGAGTGAACCAGACAGAAAATGACTTTCCTAGTTTGGGAGACAATCTTGCTACATTTCTTAGTAGAGATCAAAGAGGTGGCAGTAGGTGGGGCTACCTCTGATATCCTGTATAATGAATTACACAATGAAATAATGACAGCATGAGGCCTTAACTCATACATAGCATGTCACCCCCACAAGTATGGCTAGCCTAATAATACATCACAAACATCCAGAGGTGCAACATCACATAGTACCTTGTCTGTGAAGGGCTTGATGCTGTAGGGAAGGTGGCACTGCTGGCGAACTCTGAGATCTCGTCCTTCGTGAAGCCACCCAATATTGTACGGCTGTGGGTGTGGTGTAGTTGGTAGGCCCAACTACTTCATGACCTCTGCTGAAATGAGGTTCTTTTGGCTGCCACTGTCAACAATGAATTGTAGTGATGAACCCTTCACCCACATCTATGAGTGGAAAAGACGTTCCCCCTCCTCTGGATCTTCGGGCTCATTCTTCTGGATCTTGGCGATGGCAACAGTGATGCTAGGCTCCACATCAATGATCTGCTTCCCTTTGCCATTCCCCTTGTTGGGTTCCGACTCAAGGACTGAACATGCATCTGATTCTGAAGCCTTCAACTTGACCACCAGTGACTGCTTGGTCCAACACTCACTTGTGTTGTGAGTGGGGCTCTTGTGGAACTCGCACCACTTTCCTGTGTCCTTCTTTGACTTCGTGGTGTTGTTCTTTTCTTGCGACTTCAACGGGTTGTCTTGGGCCACCCCGCCTTGGCTTTTTCCTTTGGTCTTCGGATTCGTAGATCCAAAGTCTCTCCTCTTTTGTCTGAGCTTTTACTCGATTTTGACAGCGTATCGATATGTTGTGCCGAGTGAGAATATGTTTAGGAACTCCATATCTTCCTGGATGTATCTGTGTAGGCAGCCATGGTATTTGAGTACTAGATGCATCTTATAATCATTGATACCCAACTTTGTGCGAAGGGTATGAAAAATATTTGTGAACTACGGCACATCTTCGTCTCATCCCTATCGCAGCGTGGTCCACTTTATGTATTTGTCCTCATAGCTTTTGACAGGGTAGTACTACTCCTTGATGGCATCCCAGACGGAATTCCAAGTGGGTGTGTCTGAAAATAGTGCGCCTGTGTTTTCATCCTTCTGCTCGTAGTAGGTGTCCCCCTAGTCCTTGTCATGGGGGGCTGCTTTGAGAAGAGCGAGAACAATCTTTTCTCGACTTGAAAATTCATGAACAGAAAAATAACCCTCTAGCAGATTTAACCATTTATCTACGGCATCTGCATCTATCTGACCCTCGAATATGGGGATTTCAAAATTAACTTTTGCCTTAAAGGGCGTGGCATTTCCAGAGTAGCTGCTGGAAGCCGATGCATCACCTTTGGGTAGCCGCTGAAGGATCTGGGCAAAGTTGTCCATCATCGCGTTCCTTTGTCACTCGAGGGCTTCTTCGAGCAAGATTTTGATAAGATCTCCTACCCCCTCATCTTTCTTCTCATCTGCCACGGGAGGCCATCGAGATTTGCGAGGCTAGTCTTGCAATGGTTCAACCAGTTCAAGCCCTAACTCCTTATATCCCAACCTCGTTGGGGACATACAAAGAAACACAAAGAAAAAGCAGACCGCTCTGATGCCACTGATTCGGATTTAAATAGGAACGCAACAAATTATAGAGATAAACACAGAGATGCAGCAGAAATAATACTTCATTTCATTGATGTAAAATACTGAAATATGCTTACAAACAATAATGGAAATAAACCAGCTAGGGTGATGGTAGCTTATCTCTGAGAAGAGATGTGGTGGCTACATGCCTCTGAACTATGTTACAATGTAGTTCAAAGGCCTATTTATTGTTGAGAAACAAGGGAAAATCCTAAACATCCAAAAACCTAACCCTAGAAGATGAAATGCCAAACTGTGGGCCCCATTTGGGTAAATTGGTACATCAACTTCCTGGGGTCATAACTTTGGCATGCGATCTTCGTTTGACGCGTACAATATCTCATTAGAAAGATCTATCCAAGAACTACAACTTTGGGAAGAGTAACATCGGTCCACGAACCCATGTTTCTCCCATATTTCCCAGAAAACATCGTTTAGGGCCTCAAAACGGCTCTGAAAGTTCAGGACCTGAAAAACCGCTAAAAATAGTAAATTATGCTACAATTACGGAAACTGAAAAATTGAAAGAGACAGTTGTGGGGGTCCAAGTGGGATAGGTGGGTGGCCACCAACATCCACCTGGATCATAATTGTAAATACTGCATCGAGATAGGTTATAAAGCTCCATGGGAATTATGTTTTCTTTTCAACAGTTTTGCTGAGGTATAGGTGTGGTTGAACACCGAGGATACTGTCCCCCAAGGGGGAGGGTTTTGTAACTGCCCTGGTGAAAATTCCATGTAATAAAAGTTAATAAAGGAAAAATAATAACCATGGATTATGGGACACTTATTCCAAGTTGAATGTTGGGAAAAACATCCTAGTGTGGGTGTTCATTTGGTTTATTATGGCTAAGTAAATTGCCAAAGGCAATGACTAAGCCATTTGGAAAGGCAAAGTGGCATTAATTAACTTTTTGTTTATGGAAATAATGGGAATTAGGAGAAAAGGAAGGTGAAAGGTCACAGGTTACATGTGAGGAGGAAAATGAAGGAAAATAATGGAAAATAAAGAAAATAAAGGCCTAGTTGATAAAAACGCTATTGAGGATTAGTTGGTACCTTTTTGTTAGTGTTACATTTTATTATTTCAGTTTTGGAGCTCTCTCTCTATTCTCTCTCTCTCTCTCTCTCGCACTCTTGGACACCTAGAGTTTTCTTGGAGCATTTCAACACTAGATCAAGAAAGGCAAAGGATATAAAGAGGAAGCAAAGATCAAGCAAGGAAAAGCGGGCTTAAGCAACTACAACAAGATTCTTGTAGGTCTCGATTTGCATGTGTGGTTTCCTTGCTATATTTGGTATGCATGGTGTTACATGTGTGTTCTTGGTTCTCTTTTGTTATTGGCATGGGTTTTTCTAGGCATGATAGTGTTTTTCAACCTAGCCTTGACATTCCTAGATAGCCATGGTGTGATGGGGCTCTCATGTTTTGGTTGAGATGGATTGCCAGATGGATTCAAAGCTAAGTGAGGTGGATCTCTAAATAAAAAAACACATGGCCTAGTAACCCCTGAACCGGATTGTGGGTTGCGGTAAAGCCAGATTTTGTGTTGCCTTGGTGGGCCTAGGAATCCTTGACCGGTGAATGACGAGATATACGGTAAATCCTAGAGGTGGGTGCTCTCCATCAGGCCTAGTAATCTCGGGATGGGGTATACGGTAAAGCCTAGAGATTGGAGTCTTGGTTAGGGTCTAGTGATCCGGTGTGGATTGTGGTAAACCCTAGAGATTAGTAGACATGAAAATGTGTCATGGTGTAGGTGGAGAAATTCAGTGGCATCCATGCTTGTTTTGGCCTAGTGATCTAGTGGATATCATGGTGAAGCCCATTGTTACATGTTTATTGTTTTTTCTTAGTGATTTGTTATGGATTGTGGTAATGCATGGTTTATATTGATGAGGTTGAGGTGGTTTAGCCTTGGGATGCCCTAGTTGGTTCTTTTTGTTTGAGTCCCACATTCATGCTTGGAATATGGTATGGGGTTGATTGGATGAATACAGATCTGGCTTAGTCAATCTATTGTTGGGTGGAACGTGGTAGTCTCATACCGGGTTGGCTTTTGCATTCATTAATAAGAGGGTATTTCCTTGGTATCTTATGTGTAAATGTATTGGTTTATATGTGGATTCTATCGTAGATGTATCCTGGATATTTATCTCGTTATTATGCTAATTATAAGCATGTATGATGATAGTGATGATATATGTCTCTCCTCATGTTTTGATTTGTAAATGAATGACAATGTATCTATGAATTAATAGATGATAATGCAGCTAATGATATAAGGGAAAAATTATTCTTAGCGATATTTAAATAAGTATGAGACCCATATGCTTAGATCTACTATTTAAAATTGTAAATTACATATTTGCGACATGTTTGATGAAATGGTTTTCATGTCTAGTAGGGGTCCAGTGAAGTCCTTGTTCAAGTAATTACATTTGTATCATTATTCTATTTTTATCTTTCAATTCTAAAAGTGTCATGGAATTTTGGGAAGTGACCTGGGCTCTTGGCCTTGAAAAGGGGCACATATCCTGGAGTCACAGGCACAGGACTGAGGAAAAAGTCCCTAGACGCACCCATGCCTTGTTTTGGGAACGATTGGAGACTCCCAGACACACCTTTATCCATATCAAAGGAGCGTCCAGGGGTTTAGTGGTCTAAAAACTTAATGGGACCCAAGGACTGGTCATGCCGATGACTGGGAAGGCTTCTGGGAGTCTTGTAGCAGGTATAGAAGGCTTGTGTTGTGGGTTTCCATTAATTCCACTCCCTTAAGGTCACCTAGAAGGTTGAATCCCATTATAGTGGCCTCTCGTTGCATATTTACTCCAGTTGGTCGGTTACTTGGGTAGATGTGGAATGAGGGTGCTACAATGATAAATAAAAGTTGGTTAATGAACAACTTAGTTTATTTATTGTTTGTATTGAATCTGTTGTTTCTAAAGCTATTTACTCATTTAATCAAACATTGGTTCATTAGTTAATGAAAAGGTTGGATTGAGTTGATGGTAATAGGCTTATTATGGTTGTACTTCACCTAGTATATTTGAAAATATTTGGCTTAGTAAAAAAACACTAAGACCAACCCCATAGCCCATTTTGGTGTGCTTTCCTGGTGACAAACCACAAAGAAACTAACTTAGAGTCGTATTCATTATTGGCTTTATCAATTGGTTGCATGTGTGCATGTTAAATAAAAGAGCTAGCCATATTACCAATCCTAAGTAGTTTTGCAAGACAGTTGAATTTAGAGTTCTCATGAAAACACAACCCTTATAACTATTTTGAAGATTGATATTTTTGCTTAAAATTAAGATCTAGAAACATAAAGTAAAATATTTGCATTAAAGAAGTGAATGAATTATAAATCTCTAATTTATGAATTAAAAATTATTAGCTAGAAAACATAATGACTTCACAGCATCAGTGATGACCGAGAGCGCACAGCATCTGTTTAACCCTAAGATGGCGCTCTGCTTGATGAAAGTTTACAAATATGAGAGGAATATTGGTCGTCACTCTCCATACCCTGAATTTGCAGTGTCTTTTCAACATCTGAGAAACATATTTTAAACTCAAATATTCCAGCAATCATGCAATCCGCACTCGTGTTGCTTGTCTCTGCAACAGGGCTATGCCTGGCAGAAACTCCAAATGGCCAGCACCAGATGCACGATATGCTAAAAGGTCACCCGAAATTCCAACCTTGACCTCCACTGCGCCGATCGACCGAGGCTTGAAAACACGCAATCTAGCCACTCCAGCCTCACGATCTAGAAAACACGCAATCCAGCCACTCCAGCCTTAGATTCATATGCAGTCACCGCGCTAGAAAACACACAATCAACAATCGGCTTCAATGTAGCCAGCACTCGATGATGAAATCAATGGAAGCCTCGCTCCACCGTTCAGGATGGCTCTCTACGCACACAGAGACACCACGCAGCGCCTCCAGGAAGCACCTCCAGGAAGAAAAGAAATGACCTCTACGCACAGCAGGCACCAAGCACGTAATCCACAGCTCCACGCTTTTGCGCTCCACCTTCAGCATGCTTCACCTCCAACTGCTCTGATACCACTTGTTGGAGATCAGAAGCACAACTTAATTAAATCAATACTCAGAAAATAACATCAAACACATCAAGACACAAGAATTAACGTGGTTCACCCAACCAATCTGGGCTACGTCCACACAACATAGGCATCGGCAATTTATTAATCAAACAGGAGATTACAAAATGAAATCCTCACAAAACTCTCACCCTCATAGCAAACATCCGAATGGTTGCCTGTTATATAGCATAGAGAATCTAACAACCTCATTAACTCACTCACATCAAATATAGGAGGCATTAATCATCTCCCAACAACCTGGAGCTAATCTAGGAACTGAATCCTATTGTTGTCATCAACTGAGATTTTGCCTATTTTACTCCAAACAGAAAATCTCAACAAAAAACAAAAAATATAAACATAAATCTTAAAAAAAAAAAAAATTTAAAAGTAAAGATGGCAAATCACTCTCTTTGATTTAAGAAGTTGAATTTACCTTTTTAAAATTATTTCATTGTTAAAATTTTCAAATTAAAGGTATCCTCATAAATTGGATTTCAAACTTCTATGGTTAGTTTCCGTTGAGCTAAATTTCAGAATATCCACAGTAATGATCATATTTTGTAAACGTTTCAAATCCCAAAGGAGATCCATCATCAAGACTTATGAATGAATGATAGAAGAGCATTATGTAAATATGATCACTGTTGTGGATATTCTAAAATTTAACTCAACATATCTTTTTTGTCCAAATTTCAAATCCCAAAGGGGATCCATCATCAAAACATCTGAATGAATGATAGAAAAGCTAGAGCTAAAAAAATCTGTAAATATGATCACTACAGTAATATATTCTGAAATTTAACTCAACATATCTTCAATATATTTTAGTTCAAACAATATATATATATATATATATAATATATATATATATATATATATATATATATAAATATACATATCATAATTAATAGTAATATTTCATCATAAAATACAATGAGTAGAAAAAATGAAAAAGTATCAGGAATAGAAAATTATTTATAATATTATTAAAATTCACAAACATATAAATTATATATGCCATGAAAAACACATGTTCTTGTTGAGAAGTGATAATATCGAAAAAATATCATTAACGGTCCAAATATAAATATACAAGTCTAATTCTAGTAATGTTCGATTGCCGCGTAAGAAATGCATTTTCGAAGTTGAAATATTATATATAAAATAGACTTATTTCTGTGAAATTTTTTAAATTTTTTGGTCTTAGAATTTGGTAGAAAAATTTGAGGTGAAATTTTGATTTGTGTTATTTGAACTAGTTTTTTTGACTATATAGATTCAGTACTCTAGAAAATTTTTAGGGCATTTCAATTGTACATAATTACCGATCAAGCTTGTGATTTCAATAAATCTCTGGGAAATTTTAAAAAAATTTAACCCAAAAACTCTTATAAAAACTTCCAAAAAAAACAACTCTGTATAAAACACGTTCCGTAACCCAAAGTCAAAATACTATGTATATGAATTCATTTTTATTATCTTATAGTCGCGTGAAACGCATGTTGTTCACACATATTTTCACGACATACACATTTATATTACTCGCATACATGCTCTCGATTCCTTTCCCAATTTCTTTTTACTGTTCACATTATATGTTCCGAGCAGTTTCCGAGATTTCTTTCCCAATTTCTTTTCTGTTCACGTTATATCTTTCGGGTAGTTTCCCATTCTCTTCACCATTTGACTGCACGTTTCCCATTCTTCTTGCCATTTAAAAAATCTTTTAGTGCGAGAATTTTCGGTGATTTATCTCAGTTTATGTGGGCATGCTGTTCATTGGTTTTAGGCGTAACTTGATATTCAGGATTCATCAGGTCAGGGTCAGTGGATTTCAAATAGATGTCGTTATTCCTAACCTTCCACAAGATATCGTTCGAGAGTGTTTGCTCAGGGTGGACTTCAATTCCCACGATAACCTCAAAGCTGTGTGCAGAAACTAGGACGCTATGCTGAGTAGCCCCCGGTTCTATGAGGACAGAAAGAACTGTGGGAGCAGTGAGCAATTCATATGCCTAATCCAAGGTACTCCTCAGGGGAAGCCGGTTGAAAATAAGCGGCAAGGATCGCCCATTTACAGTCTAACTCTATAGTACCCTCTCCAGGACGCCTAGGATAGCCTCCCTTCAATTTCCTGTTTTTCTGATGGGATTCCTCTATTCTGCCAGTGCATTTGGGCGAACCAGAAACTGGTTATCATTGGGGGATGGCATCCCTCAAATGGGAGGCACTGAAATCTATTTTTATTTATGATTTTTTGTCCTGTACATGGCGGCGGGGAGCTGAAATGCCCAGGGTTCGATCCTTCTTCACCTGCTCTGTTTCTCCCGATGGGCTTATCTATGTTGCCGGAGGACACGGCAACAATAAAAGTGCTCTGCGAGCTGCAGAGGTTTATGACGTTAAACATGACAGGTGGGAGATTTTACCTCCAAGAGCGAGACCAATGCCAGGGAGTCTTTATGGATGGGAAATTCACTGTGATAAGCGGGTATGCCACAAAGTCGCAGGGACGATTCGAGAGAAGTGCAGAAGTATTCGATCCCAGTACATGCGTTTGGAGCATAGTGGAGAATATGTGGAGTATTGGGGGTTGTCCAAGGTCATGTGTGGCTGCTTTGGGGCATTTGTATTTTTTCCATAATCAAAATGTGATGCGATATAACAGTAAGGAGAACTGTTTGGGAAGTAGTGGCGTCTCTCCCTAAATGTATGGATGATGTTGCTACCTGCACCACTGTGTGGTGTGACAAGATATTTGTGAGTTTTTCTACCTACAATTTGGGTGAACAGGTGTGTTACATGTTCGACTATGTATCCTTCATATGTATCTTTCATTGTTTGTAAGGTGAGGCAAAGAAATTTTGGTATGATGTTCGATATAAGTTTTGGCATATGTTTGAGTGATGTTTTGATATATGTACATATGTATATGGATATAAATACTTCAATTTTATAAAGTTTCAATAAGCACTATTTGTGCTATTTCATTATAATTTTCATGTTGTTATGTTGTTATGTTGTCATGTTGGTTTTCTTCTCAGCAGGGTGATAATTTAATCTCGATTTAAACAGGAATGCAACAAATTACAAAGATAACCATAAACACAGAGATGCAGCAGAAATACTTCATTTCCTTAATGTAAAACACTGAAATATGCTTACAAACAACAATGGAAATAAACCAATTAGGGCGATGGTAACTCATCCCTGAGAAGAGATATGGTGGTTACATGCCTTTGAACTATGTTACAATGAGGCTCGAAGGCCTATTTATTGTTGAGAAACAAGGAAAACCCTAAACATCCAAAAACATAACCCTAGAAGATGAAATGCCAAACTGTGGGCCCCGTTTGGGTAAATTGGTAACTTCTCGGGGTCGTAACTTTGGCATATGATCTCTGTTTGACGCGTACAATATCTCGTTAGAAAGATCTATCCAAGAAATACAACTTTGTAAAGAGTAACATCGATCCATAGACCCATGTTACTCCAATATTTCCCAAAAAATGTCATTTAGGGCCTCAAAACGGCTCCGGAAGTTCACGACCAAAAAACTGCTAAAAATAGTAAATTGTGATACAATTACGGAAACTAAAAAATTGAAAGAGATAGTTGTGGGGCTCCAAGTGGGATAGGTGGGTGGCCACCAACATCCACCTGGATCATTCCTCCCCCCTTAGGAAGCAATGGTCCCCATTGCGTTGAGTTTCTCCATCTGTTGAACTTGGTCCCTGGTGAGCTGTTCTGCAATCTTGGATGTGTCCAGTAATGGTGGGAAGCATGGCCGATGGCGGTACACATTGAATACTTGGTGCAAGCGAAGGAATGAGGGAATTCTGTGCTCCAAAGCATTGTTTCCCATAGCCTTAGTAATGGTGTAAGGACCATGTCAGCATGGTCGGAGTTTCTAATGGGCTCTTGTAAGGTGTTCTTTCTGCAGAGGCAACCAGACTTTGTTGCCCACCTGAAGCTTGTGTGGTACTCCTGTGGGTGAAGAGAAGTTGTTCCTATGTTCTTTCATGACTGTATCCTTTTGCTGCTACTGTTGCGTGGAGGAACCCCTCGCAGGGGTCATGGATGTGGTGACGATCTTCCCCTTACTTTGGGAGCGAACCAGACAGAAAATAAATTTCCTAGTCTAGGAGACGATCTTGCTGCATTTCTTAGCATAGATCAAAGAGGTGGCAGTTGGTGGAGCTACCTCTGATATCCTGTATAATGAATTACACAAAGAAATAATGACAGCACAAGGCCTTGACTCATACACAGTATGTCGCCTCCACAAGTATGGCTAGCCTAATAATACATCACAAACATCTAGAGGTGCAACATCACACAATACCTTGTCTGTGAAGGGCTTGATGCTGTAGGGAAGGTGGCACTACTGGCGAACTCTAAGATCTCGTCCTTTGTGAAGCCACCCGATATTGTACAGTTGTGGGTGTGGTGTAGTTGGCAGGCCCAACTACTTCACGATCTCTACTGAAACGAGGTTCTTTTGACTGCCACTGTCGACAATGAATTGCAGCGGCAAACCCTTCACCCACATCTATGAGTGGAAAAGACATTCCCCCTCCTCTGGATCTTCGCGCTCATTCTTTTGGATCTTGGCGGTGGCAATAGTGACGTTGGGCTCCACATAAATGATCTTCTTTCCTTTTCCATTCCCCTTGTCGGGTTTTGACTCAAGGACCAAACGTGCATCTAATTCTGAAGCCTTCAACTCGGCCACCAGCGACTGCTTGGTTCGACACTCACTTATGTTGTGAGTGGGGCTCTTGTGGAACTCGCACCACTTTCCTGTGTCCTTCACTGACTTCATGGTGTTGTTCTTTTCTTGTGGCTTCGATGGGTTGTCTTGGGCCACCCTTCCTTGGCTTTGTCCTTTGGTCTTCGGATTCGCAAATCCAAAGTCTCTCTTCTTTTGTTTGAGATAGTGTATCGGGACGTTGTGCCGAGCAAGGAGATGTTCAGGAACTCCATATCTTCTTGGATGTATCTGTGTAGGCATCCACAGTATTTGAGTACCAGATGCTGCTTAGAATCTTTGATACCCAACTGTGTGCAAAGGGTATGAAAAATGTTTGTGAACTCTGAGACATCTTGGTCTCATCCCTGTCGCAGCATGGTCCACTTTATGTATTTGTCCTTGTAGCTTTTGACAGGGTAGTACTACTCCTTGATGGCATCCCGGAAGGAATTCCAAGTGGGTGCGGCTGAAAATAGTGTACCTGTGTTTTCATCCTTCTGCTCGCAATAGGTTTCCCACCAGTCCTTGTCGTGGGGGGCTACTTTGAGAAAAGCGAAAACAATCTTTTCCTGACTCGAAAATTCATGAACAGAAAAATAACCCTCTAGCAGATTTAACCATTTATCTAGGACATCTATGTCTATCTGACCCTCGAATATGGGGATTTCAAAATTAACTTGTACCTTAAAGGGTGTGTCGTTTCTAGATTTGCTGTTGGAAGCCGATGCGTCGCCTCTGGGTAGCCCCTCAAGGATCTAGGCAAAGTTGTCCATCATCGCGTTCCTTTATCGCTCGAGGGCTTCTTCGAGTAAGATTTTGATAGGATCTCCTGCCACCTCATCTTTCTTCTCATTTGCCATGGGAGGTTGTCGGGATTTGCGAGGCTAGTCTTGCAAAGGTTCAACCAGTTCAAGCCCTAACTCCTTATATCCCAACCTCGTTGGGGACATGCAAAGAAAAACAAAGAAAAAGCAGACCGCTCTGATACCAATGATCCTGATTTAAACAATAACACAACAAATTACAGAGATAACCATAAACATAGAGATGCAGCGGAAATAATACTTCATTTCATTAATGTAAAATACTGAAATATACTTACAAACAACAATGGAAATAAACCAGCTAGGGCGACGGTAGCTTATCTCTGAGAAGAGATGTGGCGGCTACATGCCTCTGAATTGTGTTACAATGAGGTTCGAAGGCCTTTTTATTGTTGAGAAACAAGGGAAAACCCTAAACATCCAAAAACCTAACCCTAGAAGATGAAACGTCAAACTGTGGGCCCCATTTGGGTAAATTGGTACATCAACTTCCTGGGGTCATAACTTTGGCATACAATTTCCGTTTGATGCGTACAATATCTCGTTAGAAATATCTATTCGAGAACTACAACTTTGGGAAGAGAAACATTGTTCCATAGACACATGTTGCTCCCAAATTTCCTAAAAACATCGTTTAGGGCCTCAAAACAGCTCCGAAGTGCAGGACCCGAAAAACCACTAAAAATGGTAAATTGTGCTACAATTACAGAAACTGAAAAATTGAAAGAGATAGTTGGGGGGTCCAAGTGGGATAGGTGGGTGGCCACCAACATCCACCTGGATCATAATTGTAAGTACTGCATCAAGCTAGGTTATAAAGCTCCATGGGAATTATGTTTTCTTTTCAATAGTTTTGCTGAGGTATAGGTGTGGTTGAACGCCGAGGATACTGTCTCCCAAAGGTGAGGGTTCTGTAATTGCCCTAGTGAAAATTCCATGTAATAAAAGTTAATAAAGGAAAAATAATAACCACAGATTATGGGACACTTATTCCAAGTTGAATGTTGCGAAAAACATCCTAGTGTGGGTGTTCATTTGATTTATTATGGCTAAGTAAATTTCTAAAGGCAATGACTAAGCCATTTGGAAAGGCAAAGTGGAATTAATTAACATTTTGTTTATGGAAATAATGGAAATTAGGAGAAAAGGAAGGTGAAAGGTCACAGGTTACATGTGAGGAGGAAAATGAAGGAAACTAATGGAAAATAAGAAAATAGAGGCCTAATTGATAAAAAAGCTACTGAGGATTAGTTGGTACCTTTTTTTTAGTGTTACATTTTATTATTTCGGTTTTGGAGCTCTCTCTCTATTCTCTCTTTCTCTCTCTCGCACTCTTGGAGACCTAAAGTTTTCTTGGAGCATTTCAACACTAGATCAAGAAAGGCAAAGGATACAAAGAGGAAGCAAAGATCAAGTAAGGAAGAGCGGGATTAAGCAACTACAACAAGATTCTTGCAGGTCTCGATTTGCATGCGTGGTTTCCTTGCTATATTTGGTATGCATGGTGTTACATGTGTGTTCTTGGTTCTCTTTTTGTCATTGGCATGGGTTTTGCCACGCATGATAGTGTTTTTCAGTCTAGCCTTGACATTCCTAGATAACCATGGTGTGATGGGGTTCTCATGTTTTGGTTGAGATGGATTGCCAGATGGATTCGAAGCTAAGTGAGGTGGATCTTTAAATAAAAGAACACATGGCCTAGTAATCCCTGAACCGGATTGTGGGTTGCGGTAAAGCTAGATTTTGTGTTGCCTTGGTGGGCGTAGGATTCCTTGAGTGGTGAATAACGAGATATACGGTAAATCCTAGAGGTGGGTGCTCTCCATCAGGGCTAGTAATCCTAGGATGGGGTATACAGTAAAGCCTAGAAAGTGGAGTCTTGGTTAGGGTCTAGTGATCCGGTGTGGATTGTGGTAAACCCTAGAGATTAGGAGACAGGAAAATTCATCATGGTGTAGGTGGAGAAATTCGGTGGCATCCATGCTTGTTTCGGCCTAATGATCTGGTGGAGATCATGGTAAAGCCCATTATTACATGTTTATTGTTTTTTCCTAGTGATCTATTATGGATTGTGGTAATGCATGGTTTATATTGATGAGGTTGAGGTGGTTTAGCCTTGGGATGCCCTAGTTGGTTCTTTTCGTTTGAGTCCCACATTCATGGTTGGAATGTTCCATGTGGTTGATTGGATGAACATAGATCTGGCTTAGTCAATCTATTATCAGGTGGAACGTGGTAGTCTCATACCGAGTTGGCTTTTGCATTCATTAATAAGAGGTTATTTCCTTGGTATCTTATGTGTAAATGTATTGGTTTATATGTGGATTCTATCGTTGATGTATCCTAGATATTTCTCTTGTTATTATGTTAATTATAAGCATGTATGATGATAGTGATGATGTATGGCTCTCCTCATGTTTTGATTTGTAAATGAATGACAATGTATCTATGAATTAATAGATGATAATGCAACTAATGGTATAAGGGAAAAATTATTCTTAGCGATATTTAAATAAGTATGAGACCCATATGCTTAGATATATTGTTTAAACTTGTAGATTACATATTTATGACATGTTTGATGAAATGTTTGTCATGTCTAGTAGGGGTCTAGTCAAGTTCTTGTTCAAGTAATTGCATTTGTATCATTATTCTATTTTTATCTTTCAGGTCTGAAAGTGTCATGGAGTTTTGGGCAGTGACCTGGGCTCTTGGCCTGGAAAAGGGGCACAATTCTTGGAGTCATAGGCACAGGACTGAGGAAAAAGTCCCCAAACGCACCCATGCCTTGTTGTGGGAACAATTGGAGACTCCCAAACACACCTTTATCCATATCAAAGGAGCGTCCAGGGGTTTAATGGTCTAAAAACTCATTGGGACCCAAGGACTAGTCATGGCAATGACTGGGAAGGCTTCTGGGAGTCTTGTAGCAGGTATAGAAGGTTTTTGTTGTGGGTTTCTATCAATTCCACTCCCTTAAGGTCACCTAGAAGATTGAATCCCATTATAGTGGCCTCTCGTTGCATATTTACTCTAGTTGGCTGGTTACTTGGGTAGATGTAGAATGAGGGTGTTACAATGATAAATAAAAGTTGGTTAATGAACAACTTTGTTTATTTATTGTTTGTATTGAATCTTTTGTTTTTAAAGCTATTTACTCATTTAATCAAACATTGGTTCATTAGTTAATGAAAAGGTTGGATTGAGTTGATGGTAATAGGCTTATTATGGTTATACTTCACTTGGTATATTTGAAAAGATTTGGCTTAGAAAAAAAACACTAAGACCAACCCCATAGCCCATTTTGGTGTGCTTTCTTGGTGACAAACCACAAAGAAACTAACTTAGAGTGGTATTCATTATTGGCTTTATCAATTAGTTGCATGTGTGCATGTTAAATCAAAGAGCTAGCCATATTACCAATCCTAAGTAGTTTTGCAAGATAGTTGAATTTAGAGTTCTCATGAAAACACAACCCTTATAACTATTTTGAAGATTGATATTTTTGCTTAAAATTAAGATCTAGAAACATAATGTAAAATATTTAATATTTGTATTAAAGAAGTGAATGAATTATAGATCTCTAATTTATGAATTAAAAATTATTAACTAGAAAACATCAGGGCTTTTTTCCTATCTTTATTCTTCTCAAAAAACAAAAAAAAACAAAAAATATAAATATAAATCTTCAAAAAAAAAAAAAAGTAAAGATGGCAAATCACTCTCTTTGATTTAAGAAGTTGAATTTACGTTTTTAAAATTATTTCATTGTTAAAATTTTCAAATTAAAGGTACCCTGATATATTGGATTTCAAACTTCTGTGGTTAGTTTTCCTTTAGCTAAATTTCAGAATATCCACAATAATGATCATATTTTGTAAACGTTTCAAATCCCCAAGGGGATCCATCATCAAGACTTATGAATGAATGATAGAAGAGCTAGAGGGGAAGATATTATGTAAATATGATCACCACTGTGGATATTTTGAAATTTAACTCAATATATCTTTTTTGTCCAAGTTTCAAATCCCAAAGGAGATCTATCATCAAAAAACATCTGAATGAATGATAAAAAAGCTAGAGTGAAAAATCTCTATAAATATAATACTACAGTGTATATTCTGAAATTTAACTCAACATATCTTCATATATATTTAGTTCAAACAAAATATATATATATTTTATATATATATAATTTACCTATCACAGTTAATAATAAATATTTTCATCATAAAATACAATGAGTAAAAAAATGAAAAAAAATACTGGAATAGAAAAAATTCCCAACATATAAATTAATATATAGCCATGAAAAACACATGTTCTTGTTGAGAAGTGATAATATCGAAAAAAATATCATTAACGGTCCCAATATGAATATACAAGTCTAATTCTAATAATGTTCGATTGCCGTGTAAGAAACGCGTTTCTAAGTTGAAATATTATCAATAGATTTGTTTTTAGTTAAAAATTTTAAATTTTTTGGTGTTAGAATTTAGTAGAAAAATTTGAAGTGAAATTTTGATTTGTGTTTTTTAAACTAGTTTTTAAGGAAAATTTTTAGGGCATTTCAATTTTACATAATTATCAATCAAACTTGAGATTTCAATAAATCTCTGAGAAATTTAAAAAATATATAACCAAAAACCTGTAAAAATTCCAAAAAAAAACACCCTAAAAACAACTCCGTATAAAACGCGTTCCGTGACCCAAAGTCAAAATATTATGTATATGAATTCATTTTTATTATCTTGTAGCCGCGCGAAACGCACGTTGTTCACACATATTTTCACGACATACACATTTATATTACTCGCGTACATGCTCTCGATTTCTTTCCCAATTTCTTTTTACTGTTCACATTATATGTTCCGGGCAGTTTCCGAGATTTCTTTCCATTCCTTTTCTGTTCACGTTATATCTTCCGGGCAGTTTCCCATTCTCTTCGCCATTTGACCGCACGTTTCTCATTCTTCTCGCCATTTAAAATATCTTTTAGTGCGAGAATTTCCGGTGATTTATCTCATATCATGTGGTCATACTGTTCATTGGTTTCAGGCGTACCTTGATATTCAGAATTCATCAGGTCAGGCCCCAGGGTCAGTGGATTTCAAATGGAGGTCGTTATTCCTAACCTTCCACAAGATATCGTTCGAGAGTGTTTGCTCAGGGTGGACTTCGATTCCCACGATAACCTCAAAGCTGTGTGCAGAAACTGGGAGGCTATGCTGAGTAGCCCCCGGTTCTATGAGGACAGAAAGAACTGTGGGAGCAGTGAGCAATTCATATGCCTAATTCAGGGTACTCCTCAGGGGAAGCCGGCTGAAAATAAGCGGCAAGGATCGCCCATTTACAGTCTAACTCTATACTACCCTCTCCAGGACGCCTGGGATAGCCTCCCTTCAATTCCCTGTTTTCCTGATGGGATTCCTCTATTCTGCCAGTGCGTTTGGTCGAATCAGAAACTGGTTATCATCGGGGGATGGCATCCCTCCAAATGGGAGGCGCTGAAATCTGTTTTTATTTATGACTTTCCGTCCCGTACATGGCGGCGGGGAGCTGAAATGCCCAGGGTTCGATCCTTCTTCGCCTGCTCTGTTTCTCCCGACGGGCTTATCTATGTTGCCGGAGGACACGGCAACAATAAAAGCGCTCTGCGAGCTGCAGAGGTTTATGACGTTAAACATGACAGGTGGGAGATTTTGCCTCCCATGAGCCAAGAGCGAGACCGATGCCAGGGAGTCTTTATGGATGGGAAATTCACTGTGATAAGCGGGTATGCCACAGAGTCGCAGGGCCGATTCGAGAGAAGTGCGGAAGTATTCGATCCCAGTACAGGCGTTTGGAGCATAGTGGAGAATATGTGGAGTATTGGGGGCTGTCCGAGGTCGTGCGTGGCTGCTTTGGGGCATTTGTATTTCTTCCATAATCAACATGTGATGCGATATAACAGTAAGGAGAACTGTTGGGAAGTGGTGGCGTCTCTCCCTGAATGTATGGACGATGTTGCTACCTGCGCCACTGTGTGGTGTGACAAGATATTTGTGAGTGGTTCTACCTACAATTCGGGTGAACAGGTGTGTTACATGTTCGACAGCTCCGGGAAGTGGGTTCACATTGAAAGGCCACATGACTATGTAGGATTTGTTCAGTCTGTAATAACTGTGGAGATGTGAGCAGATTCCGTTGTGTGTTCATAGTTGTTGAGTTATTTGCTTGCACACTGATATTCTGTAAATTAGGACTTTTTTTATAATATAGGGGCAATTAAAAATACTATAAAATAGGAAAAAATTTGTGGAGTGAAAGTAAAGTCATATAATGAGCAAAATACGAAAGAGAAGTTTAATAATCTTTACCTTTTTGTTTACAGACATCGCAAATTTATCCACCTTTTTGTTTACTGACATCGCAAATTTGTCCGGAATAAAAATGGTGGAATTATGATTTACAGTAGAAATAAATTTAATACTATCAAAAAAATTTTAAAATTGTTAAAATCTTCAAATTTAAATTTGACAATTTTAAAATCTTCAAATTTAAATTTGACAATTATAACTCAGATTTATAAAAAAAATTCACTGAATTTTATCAAAATCTATATATATATAAACTTTATCAAACTCTTGTACCTCGGCTTATACCCGCGATTGGGACAATTGGCTTGCCGCCTCCCCACCCAGGTTCTATTCCCCTGGCTGCACGTTAATCATAACTCAGATTTATAAAAAAAATTCACTGAATTTTATCAAAATCTATATATATATATATAAACTTTATCAAATTCTTGTACCTCGGCTTATATCTGCGATTGGGACAGTTGGCTTGCTTATATCTGCGATTGGGACAGTTGGCTTGCCGCCTCCCCACCCAGGTTTTATTCCCCTGGCTGCACGTTTACCGCTGCTCCTGCGGCTATATGTTGCTGATACTTGCTCCGCTGCTCCGCAGCTGATATTTGTACTATCTCGAAAAATGTAATTGATGTATCCAATTTCGCTTGGCAGCTCGGGCTGCTTGTTGTAACATCTCGCTTCTGCGAATATATGTAAAATATTGCTTCTTCTGGCTGCTTGTTATAACATCTCGCTTCTGCTTCTGCCAATATATGTAAAATGTTACTTCTTCAGCGGAGAATCAGAGATCCACTTCCCGTGGGAAAAAAAAACATTATCAAACTTACTCGCCAAATTTTAATTAACAAAGAAACCGCTTGCTTTCATCCCTCGTTCAACCCATACATGTTATCGACTATTAGGAAAAAATTAGGAACAGATACATCATCAAACAAATACATTGAATTTACCCCGAATCTGGCCAGCAATTATCTGACACAGAGACTTTCACACCGTAGACTGAATCTAATAACCATCAAGGTTTTCCAATCATGAATCCAATAACCATCAAGGTTTTCCAATCATTGCAACTCAATTTGTAACAATTAATACATAACCGTTCAAATTATTAAAATATCCTTCCTTCTTGCTGCATTTTGGACACCTCAGTGGCCTTTTTCATAGCTTAATGGCAATTTCTTGCAGTAAGCTTTTACAACAACTTAAAGACCGTATGACCCTTTTCCACAGTATATTGCCATTGGTGGAAATGGATCTGCAACTTGCCTCATGGAGGTGATCGCTGCATATAGATAATTGGATCCATTGATCCATGCATAGGACATTAATTATGTATAATTAGCTTCCCATTTAACGTTTTTCATGAGTAAAACTATTTATCAAAAACTTTTTGAAGTGGTCATCTATCTTAAAGAAAGTGAGGAAGCGTCAAAAACTCTTTGAAGTGATCTTATCTACTAAAGAAAATGAGGAAACATTCTCAAATGTGGAATGACAAATTCTTACTAATCACATTTTTATTTATAAAGATATAAAAAGCTTAAAACAAGCTATATATATGTAGGGATAGTTTTATAGTAAAAGTTAAAATTAAAATAAAAATTAAAAAAATACACGTTTAAGTTAATTATAATAAATAGACTATATTATTTGGAAACATTCCAAGGGAACTCTATGTATTCAAATTGTTTATCTTGCAAAAACTTAATGAACAAGTCATATGTTATAAAACAAGTGATGCACACATTGGAGTAAGAAATTGATTTGAAATGGATTTTATTGTAACATTTATTATTAAATGTGATTGGCTAATAAATAAGATTATATAAAATATTAAAAATAATGTACACATAAAAATAGATGAAATAAAATAAAATAAAATAAAATAAAAAATAAAATGAATTATAAAATAAAAAATATCAAAAAAAAATATAAAAAATTAACCTTATTGGTTTTCCCACTAAAGTCTTAGTTCTTATTGTACTTACACTTAGTTCTTATTGTACTTACACTTCCAAAGAGTTTTTGGATGAAAGAACAGAGTATGTATAAAGAGCCATGAAGTACATTGACATTGAAATGAAAGTTTGTCGAAATAAAAATTAGTATCCATTTAAAATTTCTATTCTCATTTGTGTTTAACTAGTATCTGTCTGCAGCTTTGTTTGTTTTCGCGTTTAAGTTTAAGTAATATCCATTTGAAATTTGTTTTCTCATTAAAAAAATTTAAAATAAATTATTGGTATCCATTATATAATTGATTTTATTTGCAATAGATTTTTTTTATATCTAATCTATATGATAGATTATTTAAGGTTAATTTATTGTTACCAAGTGAGTGACTAATGCTAACAAAGAATTCTTCTTTGTTATATTGAGTTTACATTATGTTATATTGAGCTTACATAAAGTTTTATGGCTTGAGCAATTGAAAAATGCCAACCATATAAATGATTTATGTTTGTTCCGGCTTTCTCGTTTCCAAAATTATCCCAAAGGTTATCTCGTTTCCAAAATTATCCCAAAGGCTATCCTAATATAGCCATTGCAAATTCACCATTAAATTTTTAAATCCCATAAAAAGGATTAATAAAGTTAAAAAATATTAATTTGAAAGAAACAGTTAACATCCCAAACTAAACCTAACCTAACTTGGGTGCTACTTATTATATGTTGTTGAGAACATATATAATAAAGTGATACCAGGTGAGGCTATAGATAAAATTAAGAATAGAATGGGGAAGAAATGTGCAACTTTCAGGTGAGGTTAATTTAATGTGAGACTGCATACTCACAAAGCTTAATTCATTCAACCAAAAAGCATGTACATTTATAAGATTAGGAGTTTCTTGAGAAGTTTAAACAACTTTCTCATAAATAAGATCTAAAGACTAAATAAGACTCATAATCTCAACAAGACACAACAAATAACTAATAATAATATATCTAGAACAATTTACATTTCTCCATTATTCCAAGTCTCCCACTTAATAGAGAAATTCACCCATAATCATGTTTTCCCTCGACTCACCATAGACCATATGGTATGATTTGTCTTGATTATTGGTGGTAGATAGTACTCAGAGGAGTGCAAGCTTCCTTGAAGAATTTTTCCTCTCATTATTTCCAATGTGAGCATGGGAATCTTTCCACCTATATAGGGCTTTATCCAATTCCATGTTGATGGGACCAGCCCTGATCACTTATGGCGTAAAATTAAATGTTGATTGTATGGATGATTGTTTTGTGGTTGGTTTATTTTATGGCGCGATACGGGAAGTTAATGTCATGAGGGCAACTTTCCTCTCCTCAGGTTCGCTTCTCCCGCCTCTTCACTATCCCGATGAAACCCTAACCGTGACCATTCTATTGTTGCTCTGATGCTCTGCTGTTTCGTTGAGGTCTCGGCTTTTGGTCTCAGGTTGCTGCTCTACAAGGGTTTCACTTGTCCTGCTTTGGGGATGGTTCTCCGTGAGGGTTTCTACTTACACGCACTGGCGATGTTTCCTGTTCTGAGAACGATTCCTAAGTTTCGGGTCTGGGACCCCTGGTCTCAATCTTTGGTCTCCATCTGTTCGACTCTGGTTATGATTTTGGGTCCTGCACTTGGGGGTCTTTGTTGTACGTTGGTTTCGATTATGCTGTTGATTTCAAAGTGTTTTCCCCATTGTTTGGCTATATGCTTAGCTCTTTGTTGCAGGTCATGGTCGTGGGGTGGCTCGACTCTCAGCTTTCATCTGGCATTCAAACAGAGGTAAAATTTCCCTCCATGTCTTAAGATTCTGCCTCGGTTTCTACTGTTATTGATTATTCTTGCTCCTTGTGAGCAGTGGGCACTCTGCGACTAACCTTGGTCCGCGGCTTCCTTCCTCCGTTAGCAAGGCTCGACTCTACTGGTATGTGAGCTTTCTGTAAATCTTTGGCAATGTCTTCAAGTTCTTTTCATGGCTCTGTTACTTGGGTTATGATGGCCTTGTTTGATGGCCACGACAAGTAGATGGTTGGGCTCACCGTTTGTTGGTCTCATGCCTTGATACTTACGCTTGTATCGGGTAGGGTCGCGCCTTGTTATTTCTCTATCTGTCTATTCAAAGCGTTTGCTACCAGTAGTCCTCTGTTGTCGATGGTTGTGGCTTCAACCTCTCTGTGTCATGGTTCTATGTATTTATGCCTCCGGGCTGTTAACTTTTGAGAATGTATTTATGTCGGTTCTATGGTGAACTCGTGGTTGTATTTGGCACTGTTACGAAGGACCTCTGTTTCATAGCTTGTCTGTGTTTCTTTAACTGTACCTTGGACTTTTTGAATATATATATATATATATATAATATACACACACATAAATTTTTGGAAGGAAAATGATAAATGTGATACTAGCTTATTAGTACCTGTAGATGTTGTTTTCTTCCTTCGATAGTAATTATGCTCGATTCTTCTACAAACACTCTTCGTTGTTTTGCTGAACTTGTCCACGTATTCTTCTTGTCTCTGTGTTAATTATTCACTCTCTGTCACCGTTATAAAATGGATAAATGAATTTAATTAAGTTTGGAAGAAAATAACTTTAGGCTGTAATATATGGATTCAGAATTTCCTGTTTTTCAAAAAATGATTGCATGCTGGCTTCTATTCAATACTATGATGGATGATTGCAGTGGCATTTTCCTTTTTCTCTAAAATATCATTGTACAGTTATTTAAACTGTCAGTAGTTAAATTTTAGTTATTCATTGATAACTGTTCATCCTTGTCTGTATTCTAAACTTAATTTGAAACAAAAAAAAGAACATAAATAAAAACAAACAATGGCCTGAGACAACCTTAAACTTAACATAAGGTCCTAGATGTTGTTAACTAGAAATTTAAATGGAATTAAAAAAAAAACTAACTGAGACTCCTTCTGTCTACAAAGACAAATACTCCAGCCATGACCTCCCTTAGCTGGATGCTCCTGCATCAGGTTCCCGGGGTAGATGAAAATTCATGGCTCTGGTCCATGAGATCCTCGATAGAATATCCTGCACGTTGTATCTAATCTGCGTCAAGCCACGAACTGTCCTCAATGGGACGATTCTTCCACTTGATGAGGTACTGGAAGTACTCCTTTCTTCGAGTCCGCCTAGCCACCTGCGTATCAAGGATTACTTCGATCTCAAGTGGCTGAGCTGAAGGCATTTGTCTCATCCATGAACTACTTTCTTCCTGGTTATCCCGATTTGGCTGCGCCGAACTGTCCCCTTCAAGACTAGCAGTGTATGGGAATAAATCTGCCACATTAAAGATGGGTGATATTCCTATACCTGGAGGCAATTGCAGTTCATAGGCATTTGCAGAAAACTTATGCAGAATCTTGCAAGGTCCAATTTTCTTAAACTTCAACTTATTGTATTCGCCCTTAGGGAATCTTTCTTTGCGCAGATGCACTAGGACTTGATCCCCTATGTTAAATTGTACCTCCCGCCTTTTTAGATCTGCTTTCTGTTTGTACCTTTGACTGCTGTCCTACAATTTTGACTTCACCTGCTCATGTAGGTTGTTAATTTCTCTTGCGAAATATTCCTCGTCAACACTTCTTCTTTCTAACTGTCCCAAATATCGTAACTCATGCACTCCTCTGGGATGCATTCCATACAAGATCTGGAAAGGACTACTTCCCATGCTTCGATTTAGTGAATCGTTGTAAGAAAATTCCTCTTGGGCAAGTGCACGATCCCACATTCGTTAATTTTCCCCAACTAGAATCCATAGCAGGTTTCCTAAGCTCCTATTCACCACCTCCGTCTGTCCATTAGTCTGTGGGTGATACGCAGAGCTGAAATTTAACTTTGTGTCCAACTTTTTCCATAAGGTGCACCAAAAATGTGTTGTGAATTTCACATCCCTGTCGGAAACAATGGACTTGGGTAAGCCGTGTAGTCTGACAATTTCAATGAAAAGCAAGTGTGCTACATGGGTAGCGTCACTGGTTTTCCTACAAGGGATGAAGTGGGCCATCTTGCAGAAACGGTCCACCACCACCATGATGGAGTCAAAACCCCACTGTGTTTTTGGCAGACCCAAGACAAAGTCCAAACTAACTGAGTCCCACGATCTATTTGGAATATGCAAGGGTGTATACAACCCTGTGTTCTGACTATACCCTTTCGCCAACTGACACATTTTACACCTGGTTACAAATCGTTGCACGTCTCTTTGCATCTTCGGCCAGTAATAAAAATGACTGAGCTAATCCAAGGTCTTATCAATGCTGAAATGTCCAACTAGACCTCCACTATGTTTTTCCCGGATGATGTTCTCCCTCATCGAACATTCTGGAACACACAGTTGTCCTGCCTTGAATAGAAGTTGCTCCTGTAAGTTATAGTCTAGCCATAGACTATTATTCCTCAACAAGAGATTTTGGCAGGCTTCATAAGCCTCCTTGAAATCTGCATCTGTCTGATGCAAGTCCTTTAGGTGTTCAAAACCCAACACTTGTATCGTGCTCTCCTGTAAGAGTAAAACTCTTCTGCTTAGTGCATCTACTACCTTGTTGGCTTGACCACTGATATGCTTCAATACAAATGTAAAACTCTGCAAGTATTCAACCCATTTTGTGTGTTTATGATTCAACTTATGTTGATGCATAACATACTATAATGCAAAATTATCAGAAAACAAGACAAACTCATTACCCAACAAATAATGTGGACGACATAAAACTCCTTATCGTAAGATGTGTATTTTTGCTTGCTTTCATTTAATTTTTCACTGAAGTAAGCTGCTAGTTTATATAACTGGCTAAGTACGGCTCCAATGGCTGTACCACTGGCATCACAATGAACTTGAAAAAGTTTGTTAAAGTTAGGCAACCTCAAAATTGGCCTTTCAGTGATCTTCTTCTTTAATATCTCGAAGCTATTCTTTGCAACTTCAGTCCAATGGAAAGGTTGACTTGCCTTTTTGATGGTATCCAACGTGGGTGTGCAGATTCCACTAAAATTCTTTATAAACCTGCGATAGAAACTTGTCAACCCGTGAAAACTTTGAACTTCGAACAAACTCTTAGGGGATGACTAGCTGATTATAGCTGCAACTTTTTCTAGGTCCATTTTCAGCTCATTTTTTGCAATCACAAAGCACAAATAGATTAACTCCTTCTAAAAGAAAGAACATTTTTTCAAATTTATCAGCAATTTATTTTGCTGTAACTTCTCCAAAACATATCTAACGCATCGAAAATGTTCTTCCTTGGTCTTACTGAAAATCAGTATATCATCAAGATATACAATCACGAATTTTCCAGTGAACTCCTTCAACATCTCGTTCATTAGGCGCATGAAAGTGCTAGGGGCATTACTCAACCCAAATGGCATCACCAGCCCATTCATACAGACCTTCATTGGATTTGAAAGTTGTTTTCCATTCGTCCCCTTCTCTTATTCTAATCTAGTGGTATCCGCTCTTTAGATCTATCTTCGAAAAATATGTTGCTCCACTCAAGCAGTCCATCATGTCATCCATTCATGGCAATGGAAACCTGTACCTCATAGTATTTTTCTCTTAAATCTATACATGTCCGCCACTTGCCTCCTTTCTTGGGAGCTAAAACTATCGGAACTGCACATGGACTTCAACTTTCTCGTATCAAACCTTTGTCCAACAATTCCTGTACCTGCTTCCTGATCTCTTCATTGTCCTTAGCACTCATCCAGTAAGCAGGTTTGTTTGGTAAACTAGCTCTGGGGATGAAATCTATGTGATGATTGATATTTCGCTCTGGTGGTAACTTATCCAGTAAATCATCCACCACAATGTTGTTGAATTCCTGCAACAAATCCTGGATTTCTTCAGGTAAGTCAGAAATTTTAGTATGTAGCAACACTGCTCTCAGTCTCCTTACAATGGCATACTTTGTCTCATTATCTTCAATCTGTTTTAAAAATTCTTTTCCCCCATTAGCAACACCTTTGTCCCACTAGTATCTGTTGTTTCTTCTTCCTTTATGGGTACTAGTGTATGCTTAATCCTATCCTTGACAAACTTGTAACAGTTTTTTTTCCCATCATGAACAAATTTTCGGTCATACTGCCATGGTCTACCAAGCTGAATATGGCACACGTCCATGGGCATGATATCACAAATCACCTTGTCCCTATACTTGCCAATATGGAATTCCACCTCACACTGTTCATCAACTAGCAGTTGATGTCCTTTTTGTAACCAAGACACCTTATAGGGAGTTGGGTGCTTTAACATTTTCAAACCCAATTTCTCCACCATCTATGTTGCAACCAGATTATCAGTGCTTCCATTGCCTATAATCAGTTTGTAGCATTTTCCATGTGACTTACACACTGTTCGGAATAATGCCTTTCTCTGGGTTTGGTCAGTTGTCTCCTTTGCCGGTTTCAGCAGTACCTTATTTAAGACTAAGGCCTCTCTTGTCTCCGGTACATTCTCTACCTCTTGGGGTGATGCTTCTGCTTCCTTTGTTTGAGCAACATATGCTCCTCTTTGTCTAGCCTATTCACCTTCAGGACACTTAAAGGACCTGTGCCCCCACTTGTGGCACTCGTAACATTGATAGGCAGCTCCTCTGCTTCTGCCATTACCCCTTCCTCTCTAGTATGGCCTTCTTCCCCTAGTGCTACCTTCCTTTTTGTCTGTCCCTAAGGTCTTTGAACTGTTGCCTTCTTCACTGTTGTTGGCAATCCTTCCTCTGCCAAAGGATTTTCATTTCCCTCTGCCAGATCCATGTCATCTTCTGGCATTCTGCTTCCTCGTGATCTTTTTTGCTGCCTTCAAGGCACTCTGGTATGCTTCCTCTATGGTTTTTGGAGAAACAATACTTATCTTGTCTAATATCTCCAGCCTTAGGCCATTCACAAACCTTGTTGTTTTTTCTAGGGTGTCTTCAACGTAACCTACTCTCAGATTCACCCGATAAAATTCTTCAGTATATTCTTTCACAGTCATTCCTCTCTGTTTCAAATTCTACACCTGTCGATACAGAGCAATTTGGTAATCTTTGGGCAAAAACTTACCCTTTATTTTGGCGACCATTCTGGTCCACTTTTTAATGGGTAGCTTATTCAATCTTATCCTCTTTGCCTAGACACTGTCCTGCCTAGACACTGTCCCACCATAAGGCCGCATGTCCTTTCAACTTGGTGGTAGCGAATTTAACTTTTTTATCTTTGCTGATCTCCTCACATTCAAAGTATTTGTCTAACTCATTAATCTAGTCCAACAACACTTTCGTGGAAAAACTACCACCATAGTTTGAAATCTCAGGCTTTGGCTTACTGCTAGCCAATAAAACTAACCTCAACAATCTGATTTCAGGTCCTTCCTCATTTGATCCGTCTGTCGTAACTGTAGCTTCTACCTCACTGTCATCTCCCCATTCTAGTTCCCTTCTCCTTCCTGCTTCTATTGCTACAAAATGGGAATTCAGGATTCTAATCTCTTCTCTCAATCCTCTGCTACTCTTCGAATACCTCTACCACGACCTCTTCTTCCAACTTCCACTTAAAAAAAAAAAAAAAAAAAAAAAAAAAAAAAAAAAAAAAAAAAAAAAAAACCTAACCTTCTTTGATACCAAAATTTGATGGGACTAGCCCTGATCACTTACGGCATAAAATTAAATGTTGATTGTATCGATGATTGTTTTGTGGTTGGTTGATTTTATGGCGCGGTACGGGAAGTTAATGTCATGAGGACAACTGTCCTCTTCTTGGGTCTGCTTCTCCCACCTCTTCACTATCCCGATGAAACCCTAACCTTGACCATTCTATTGTTGCTCCAATGCTCTGTTGTTCCATTGAGGTCTCAACTTCTAGTCTCAGGTTGCTACTCCACAAGGGTTTCGCTTGTCCAACTCTACGGATGGTTCTCCGTGAGGGTTTCTACTTGCATGAGTCGGTGATGTTCCTTGTTCTGAGAACGATTCTAAAGTTTCGGGTCTGGGACCCCTGGTCTCAATCTTTGGTCTCTGTCTGTTTGGCTTTGGTTATGATTTTGGGTCCTACACTTGGGGGTATTTGTTGTATGCTGGTTTCAATTATGCTGTTGATTTCAAAGTGTTTTCCTCACTGTTTGACTCTATACTTGGCTCTTTGTTGCAGGTCATGGTCGTGGGGTGGCTCGACTCTCAGCTTTCATCTGGCATTCAAACAAAGGTAAGATTTCCCTCCATGTCTTAAGCTTCTGCCTCAGTTTCTACTGTTATTGATTATTCTTGCTCCTTATGAGCAGTGGGCACTCTGCGACTGTGACCTTGGTCCGCGGCTTCCTTCCTCCATTAGTAAGGCTCGACTTTACTGGTAAGTGAGCTTTCTGTAAACCTTTGGCATGATCTTCAAGTTCTTTTCATGGCTCTGTTACTTGGGTTCTGATGGCCTTATTTGATGGCCATGGCAGGTAGATGGCTGGGCTCACCGTTTGCTCGTCTCGTGCCCTAACACCTACGCTTGTATCGGGTAGGGTCGCGCCTTGTTATTTTTCTATCTGTCTATTCGAAGCGTTTGCTGCCAGTAGTCCTCTGTTGTCGATGGTTGTGTCTTCGGCCTCCCTGTGTCATGGTTCTATGTATTTATGCCTCCAGACTGTTAACTTTTGAGAATGTATTTATGTTGGTTCTATGGTGAACTCATGGTTGTAATTGGCACTGTTACGGAGGACCTCTATTTCGTAGCTTGTCTGTGTTTTTTTTAGCTATACCTTGGACTGTAAATTCTTGATATGTATATATATATATATATATATACATAGAAATTTTTGGAAGGAAAATGATAAATGTGATATTGGTTTATTAGTACCTGTAGATGTTGTTTTCTTCCTTCCATAGTAATTATGCTCGATTCTTCTGCAAACCCTCTTCGTTGTTTTGTTGAACTCATCCGTGTATTCTGCTTGTCTCTGTGTTAATTATTCACTCTTTGTCACTGTTATGAAATGGATAAATGAATTTAGTTAAGTTTGGAAGAAATTAACTTTAGGCTGCAATATATGGATTCAGACTTTCTTGTTTTTCAAAAATGATTGCATGCTTGCTTCTATTCAATTCTATGATGGATGAATATGGCAGTTGCATTTTCCTTTTTCTCTTAAAGATAGTTGTACAGTTATTTAAACTGTTAGTAGTTACATTTTAGTTATTCATTGATAAACTGTTCATCCTTGTCTGTATTCTAAAGTTAATTTGAAAAAAAAAAACTCAAATAAAAACAAACAGTGGCCTAAGACAACCTTAAACTTACCATAAGGTCTTAATGCTATTAACTAGAAATTTAAATGGAATTAAAAAAAAACTAATTGAGACTCCTTCCAGCCATGACCCCCCTTAGCTGGATGCTCCTGCATCACATGTGTTCCTTGTGCTTCACCCCCATCAAGGCCCATTTTCCTCATTATTAAGGATATATAATATGATATGTTTTGTCGCAGCTAGATTACTTTGAAGCTTTGAGATGAAAAAGCTTCTGATGATGATTGGCTTCATAAGAATTGCTAGTTTCATTGAAGACACTTCTCTTTCTTTTTGTCTCTGTTGTGCTCTTAGTTTTGTGTTTCCCTCATTATCATGTGGATCTTCAAAAATAAGTTCATAACTCAAGTGTTTACGCCCTTCCTCATGAACAACTAATAACTCTTCAATCGCAGGATCTTGTTGAACATATTGCGGCCTATAATATTTTTGGTTATCAATAAAAACACATGGTTTGTAAAAATATTCTTTTGGCTCAAAAAAATACTACCCAACCCAAAAAATACTTCCAAATAACCTATGAAAAAAACATCATCGGAAAAAACAATATCAAACACATCTAAAAAGCTCATATCACCTATCCACCACTTTTACCTCCGTCACAGAGCAAGATCTTCACAGAGCAAGATCTACAACAAACAAGGCACTTTGGAGTTCTAACCATGCTCCCTCACAACTCTTACAACTAGAGAACGGCCGCAAGTCTACTGTGATAATCACAATCACCGCACCATTGAACAGCCACTGGCCGCTACAGTTTCCAACTACTTATATGTACTCTACGTCCAGAATACAACAAAATTGAACAACAGCCACATGACCAAATTAAACCTTCACGTGATCAATACCTGCTGCTCACAAGGCAGCAAACAATGTTCTGAGATACGAGCCCAGGTCTCTATGGCCACAACAAGAAGAGGGATACAGGATCCGCGACTTAATCAAACTTTAAAAATCGAAGCAAAACACAACTCACGTTATCCCTGTTTTCAAAGTCACAAAGGGCATCAAAAGATCTGCGATGACAATGATAAATGGTCAATCCTTACATCGATCTCGACGATCAATCCACACGTCCATGCAAAACAATTCAAGAATTAGTCTGTTGTGATTAGAATTACACAACACACGCTCACCACCGCCATACACGCCCTCGGCCTCAATGTGAGAGAATCAATAATTTGTCAAGTGGCAGACAACAATAACACTTTGGTGAATGGCAACACAATTCAACGTAATCCACTGCAATTCAATGGTAACGCAATTCAGTATATACAAGGCACGATTGGAGGATCACTGTGCTACAGGCTTTGCAATCCTCCACAACCTGCATATATTCGGATCCGCAGCCAACGCAAAAAAATGGAATGCTGACAATATGCTCGCATGTCACGCACCACCGTCGCTCACCAGTCTCTGCACCATTCCACGAGACTTCCTTCAATATCTCACCCTGCACCAGATTTTTGAACTCGCAAAAAATGCTCAAATGCTCCACACGCAAACACCATTCAACCTGATCCGCAGGGATTCTCACACGTTGGCCGCTCCTCACAGATTCGACTCGCCTGGCTCACTTGGGGCTGGTTTTTTTAAAAACGTTGGCTTTTCAAACTCGACACACAGATCGACTCTTCTACGCTTCTCTGTTGCTCCAGGTGACAGATCGGCTTTCAACTATTTCAGATCTGCAGAGTTGATCAGCCACATGCACAGTCACACTCTCCATTGTTGGCACTCACCACAACAACTCTCCACCGTCGGCACTTACCACAAAAGAATCGACTCTTCTACAAACAACAGTAACGGCTCCACAGGTCACAGTGCCCTCATCCCTCAGCTCAAATAGCAGCGGCGGGTTTCACAGCGCCGCAAACCACACACTCAACATGAAAAAACAATCTCTTCTCATCAACACTCTTCGAGCTGTGCATAAACAACAACGATGAACCACATACCTCGGCCTCAACCAAGAATTCAAGCCTGACGCTTTGATACTAAGATAAAATTGAGGGACCGAATGTGGAAGATATGTGCAGCTTTCAGGTGAGGCTAGTTAAACTTTAGATTGTTTACTCATAAAGTTTTATTCATTCAACCAAAAGTCTGTACATTTATAAGATTAGGAATATGTGGAGGAATTTAAACAACTTCCTCGCTGAGGATTAAATAAAATTAATAATAATCACTAATAATAATATATCTAAAACAATTTAGAATTCTCCATTATTCCAAATGCTATAGGTTATGGACTCATCTCCTCATGAGGTCCTTATAGGCCTCTCTTCCTCAAGGTGGTGCATTGCACATGGTTGGTTGTGCATTGATGGACAATGCAAACTAGTGTTTCATTCAACCAAAAGTAAGTATTTGCATTTATAAGATTAAGAATATGTTGAAAAATTTAAACAACAATTTAAATAATAATAATAATAATAAGGTCTCTTTTCCTCAAAGTGGTGCATTGCACATTGTTGGTTGTGCATTGATGGACAATGCAAACTAGTGTTTCATTCAACCAAAAGTAAGTATTTGCATTTATAAGATTAAGAATATGTTGAAAAATTTAAACAACAACAACAACTCTATTATTCCAAATGCTATATGTTATGAACTCATCTCCTCATAAGGTCCTTATAGGCCTCTCTTCCTCCAAGGTGGTGCATTGCACATTGTTGGTTGTGCATAGGTACCTGGGATTGACAATGCAAACCAGAGGTGTCTTTGTGATTTGGAGAGTAACTAATACAATTTTAGCCGGTGTGGGTGTTTATCTTATTCCTATCTTTCAAGAAGTTAATTTATACCATTAGCAATTAATTGTTATCTAATATATTAAATAATGATGCTTTTATATGTTTCAAGTTTTGGTTTAATTTATTGTATTAAGAGGTGTTTTACAATTTAGTAAGATAAAGATGTTGCCACTTAATATTACATTTAAAAATAATAATAATATTTATATTAAGAAATAAAACTTAGTACGATAAGATGTTTACTTAACATACATTTAAAAATATAAAAAAATATTTATATTAGAAATACAAAAATATTAATAACAAAAACAATTAATGTTGAGGATAATAAATATCTCAATTTCCATATTAATTTTATGTCAAAGTTCATAAAAAAGATAAAGTAATTGAAAATATAATTTTTTTTATTAAACTTTTAGTACGAGAGAGATATGTATTTCTTCACTATTTAATATGGAGTTGATAATTACAATAATAAAACTACTATTGATAATTCATTCTATATTTAGTTGACATGTAAATCTTAAGCAAAAATATGTTAATAACAAAATTTTACTATCAATTATAATACTATATTTTCATATCATCTTTATGTAAAGAAAAATGAAATAATTTAAATTAAAAATATTATTATATTTTTTTTTACTGTGAGAGATGTTATTTTAATTCATTCATAATATGGAACTCACATATAATATTTTTAAAAATCAATAACAAAAAATGTAATTTATCAATCAAATATTTCCAACATGCATATTGAGTAAAATTTCTAATATATATGGAAAGAAGGCGAGGTTCTTTTTAATTCTTCAATGTTCAATATGATTGACACTTAATTTTTTTTAAATATATATATATATATATTATATATATATATATATATATATATAAACAAAATAGCTATACATTATTCAAAACAAGTGAAAATTAAATTTTCTTTAAGTTAATAATTTTTGTTAATGTGTTGTTTAAAAGTAATATAGATTTATCTTAACTCCAAATCTATCCAAAATTGGGATGAATTAATTTTTTTGAAGGGCAAACTATCTTAAATTTTATACCAAAAAAAAGATTTATATCTTGAGAAAATTAATTCCTCTTAATACTTAGTAGAGTCGAAATTAAAATAAATATATGTTAACCTTTACCTTAAGATAATGTCATTAAAATATAGATGATAACTTCTAAAATGATAAATAGAATTTTGTTATTAAGTAATTTAGTATTTTAATCATTTGAAACTATTTATTTATTAATTAATAAAGAAGTTGGATTCAGTTGATGTCAAGTATATTTATTATGAAAATGAAAACAACCCCAAATAAAACAATTTAGAGTTTTTTTAATTATTGACATTATTAATTGGTTCTTTATGTGAAAATTACAAGCCATATCATCAACCCTAAATAGTTTTAGGAAGTAGTTGTACTTAATTTTTACAATTCAATTCTTCATTTAAAAAAGGCGTCAAAACTCTTCGTAAATAAAGATCACATTTCACTGTCAGTCTTTTAGCCTGATTGAATAAAGATCACATATCACTCTCTCTTTTAGAATATTGAATGAAGATTAAATTTGACTCTTAAAATAATTTTATATTTAATATCCTTATCTTAAAAATTAAGATTGTACTCTTGTATTGTTAATCGTAAGAATAAAAACGTATATATAATCTATTTCCCAACTATATTATAATAAGTTTGGTTTTAATTATTAAAATATAAACTAATAAAAACGTATGTATAATCTATTTCGCAACAATATTATAATAAGTTTGCTTTAATTATTAAGATATAAACTTCAATAAATTTGTTGAAACATTGTAAGTTATATGTAATCAAACTCTTATTTCTACATAGTAATATAGAATGTAAATTTTCTATGTTACTGATGAAAATTATTTTTTAATAAACTATTCATTTTTAAAGTAACGGTTAATTATGAATATTGCCGATATATATGTTTTTTAATAATAAAAGCTCATAATATTATTAAAAAATCAAAACATAAAAAAATATTTATATAATATATTAAATTATATATATATATATATATATATATATATATATATATATATATATATTTTAAATTATTAAATTATTTTGTTATTTAAAAAAAAAGAAAAATCTATGATATTCTTAAATAAGTGGAAAGACAAAAATTAATTATATGATATTATTAAAAGTCAAAATATCACAAAATAATCTTTTTGGAGAAAATCTAATTAATATGAGTAAAATGAAGTGTGTGCAAATTATAAGATTTAAAATTTAAATAGTTTTCATTAATTACACTATAAGGCATACATTTGGGAAGAACTTCCCTACATGCTATTGTGTCTCATTGTGTATCATCGATCTTGTGTGTTACAAGATTAAAAGAATTTCAATTCTTGGATCATTATAGTCAGTGGAGACCCAAAAACCACTGTTTGGAATGACCCAACATTGAACATTTATTGTTCAAAACGTTAGCGCAAACATCCAACGATGGAAGAGGGTTAGGGTTCCCAAATTCTTTTTCACGTTTTACAGAGGTTTTGGACCACCAATAGTCGAGTGTTTCTCTAGGGTTTCTCTATTTTTTTTTCCATCTCCCTCGAATTTTGTTTAATTTACCTTCTAGTGATACACTTGATAGGTTGCGAGGGAGGTCAAGCGGGTGACCCTTTGAGGAAATACTTTACGATTTGCCTAATTCAATTTCTTCATTTCTTTATAATTCATTTCATTGATTTCCATGTTGTAGGTTTCACTCCAATGATGATGAGAAACTTCACACACAAGCAGGAAATCCCTTAGTAGGAGTAGGCAACAATGCTTTGGGTTTTGTTTTGGAGCAATGAAGAAGTAGTAGGAACAATTTCTCCTCCTCGGCTAGCAACGACAAATTCTTGTCTCGGTCTCTGCCTAGATTGTTAATAATATTGTATGAGATCTGAAGGTTTTTTGGGTTGTTGATGACTTTATATTTATACTAACCATGATATGGGTTTGATATAGAAGATTATGGCAGTGTAATTGGTGCATTAGTCTATACCTGTTTAGGGGAGGAGAAAGAGAAAAATTGTGTTAAGGTTGAGAGAGAAAGATGCCTATGAAAATAAGAGGTGTGTGGAATGGGGGGTGGTAGGGTTCCCATCGTAGTAGAAATAGAGGAAGGGGAAATTAGGGTTTTCATCATCGAATAGCTGTTGGGAGGATTCCTATTCATCTTTGTGGTTATGCAATTGGTTAACAATTAGTGATAATTGTTATCTTGGATCTTTGGATCAATCGTGACATGCTGGTGTTCATTAGAGAATCAAGGACCTATTGGGGTGGAGTGACTAGTGGTATGGGCAAATGAGATGCACTGTAGACAACTATAATCGGAAAATAGCAGTGTATCCTCAATGCAAGGCATGCCAAAGTGATACATACTCATTTAAATTAGTAAGTTGATGGGAATCATATGTACCCAACATTGCTTGCCTATTCTTTCTCTGCATTTATAGCAGTGGATGACCAGTCATCCAGACTGATGGGGATCCCCATTAATAATAAAATCTATGTTGGCATTTGAATCAGAATGATGGGTTTCCCTTAATTGTATATTTTGGTTCGATAATACAAAAGGCTAACAGAGATAGAGACCTTTAGATCTATCTACTTCTGGCCCCTATCCCCATTTTCATCTACGTTGCTACCATTGAAACATCCCTTTATTTCTAAAAAATGGCATGAAATCAATTGATCATGTTCATGAAAGTTTTCTTTTTTATTTTAAATATTAATTGAATCGCACCATGAATGAAAATTTGGTCACAAAAGCTTAAAAATTTCTACACATTATGAACTTTTATCATGTCTTGTCTGTGTCATGTGTCTGAGTGAGAGAGATTGCTTGATACATTGCTTGAGAAAAGGTATATGGAAATATTTAGGAAGATGGGTTGGTTCTGAATATTTTATCCGAGGTAGCTCTGCTTAGGTAAGTTTTTTCCAATATCCCTAGTAAGATGTTTTGAGACCTTGGGTACCACTATGGGTTATTCTAGCAGTGGAATACATCCCCTACCTCAATGGATGGCATCTCTTAAAGGAACAACAACTTGGTAGGAAAATGTGGATACAAGTAGCACACACATAATGTTATTACCTAGATTAATGCATTCAAAATTTTTGTGTTACTAGCATGTGTGAATGGCCTTGAAAGGTTGGTCCTAGCTTTCAAGTCAAAATGACAAAATTTCATAAGATCATCACAATAATGTTATTTTGAAGATGCATTATTTCAGGGAAAAAACAAATATGTTTTTCTGCTATATTTTTTTCACTGAGATATTTTATTTCATGATTTCCTATTATTATTGACAAGTTTCAAACACGTATGCTTTACAATACCGTATTTCTCAAGAAATATTGCATCATGACAAAACTTTGTACTCTTCTGTCAGTGCAATCCAATTACCAAACCTCCTCTTTTAGCTAAAATGACTTCCACGAGAGTTTGAAAATCTTTGTATTCTTATCCCTTGGTGCTAGTTAATTAGCAAACCTCCCTTTTTAGCTGAAATGATTTTCATAACATTTTATATTAAGAATGAAAAGGTATAAGTTCATTCTTTTATGAAAAACAAATGATTGGTCTAACATTTCGACATTGATCCTTCTACATCAAGAGGGTTCTATACAAAAGAATGCCCTCTGGGACTAGCCTATACACACAAATTCCCTATAAATATAAATTATCAGAAAGATTATCCAAATACAACTGAGTTTAGATTTTTTGAAGAGACATATGTTGTCTACTGATAATTTGATACTTATGGAATTTTTCTAAATTGGTTGTTTACAACTTTTCTTTAGCCCATGTGTTTTGGTAGATCGAAAGTTTGTATATTTATCCATAACCTGCGTTTTTCATGTGTAATAAAACACTATATGGTTATCAGTTTGTTTTAATTTTCTTATGTTATTGTATGGGACACCTTGTGCAGCTCTTAAGTGACAGAATCGTGTTCTCACTTGCCTATCCAAGATATGGCTAGTAGCATCAAAGGAATGGTAAGTGTAAATTATATTATAACATCATGAATATAGATTATAAGTATCATATATAAAGAGGAATAACCCCACAACTTCAAGTTGTATGATACTTTATGGAAGGAGAACCAAAAACAATTCAGATGAGCATAAAATCATCATACCAATACTCTCAATATGGAAGTCAAACCATCCATTGGCAGTAATAATATAGAAAATGATGGATACATGTGTGTTGAACAACTCAGTGTTAATATACTTGAATATTTCTTGATAGCCAGAAGCTCGAAGTATTGTAACTCCAGAAAGTGTTTCAGAGAAATTGTGAATAATAGGTGTCATTGTAATTGAATCCAAACGAATCAGTACCCTTGAAGTGTTCAAAAAATACTTTAGATATTCTAGATAAACCCTTCCCAAGAGAATAATGACAAATAACATCTACCATGTTACTTTGCATGTAACAAAGAGTACTCCAATAAGCTGGAACCTTGTCTCCATTGAAAAACTCAATTGTTTTTGGTATTGAATATGCCTTGAACTAAATGTGCATAGATGGCACAATATGAAATAATCAAGAGTGCAACCCTCTTAAGATTCTACAAAACAAATCATGACATTCTAGTTACCCCTCTCCCAATAATTTATTTATCTCTTTTCTAATTGCAAAAAGAGATGTTGTGGGAATGTATCAACCAATAAGATATCAAGATTTAGCAACCAAAAACTTGGTAAACTTCCACTTGATACAAGATGCTAGGAATGAACATTTATTTGACTTTAGAAAGTGTTGTAGCGGCTACAACCACCCTCCAAAATTTTGTCTTAGCCTGTTTTGGAGCCTCCCTACCAAACTTACACAACAATTTGTTTTGCTTCGTCATGTACTCAAGATTCAATGTTTTCCTCGTACATAGACAGCGTGTGTTATGAAACCATCTCAAGAAAAAGATAGAAAAGATAGATCAACGCCTTAAAATTTAGCCTCTTCGAGGGGGCAACCTCCTTTACATTACATAAATGAACA